>JAOQIF010000150.1:0-120296 GCA_026260285.1 Colletotrichum sansevieriae
CACCCCCCCCCCCGCGGCCCCCCCCCCCCCCCCCCCCCCCCCCCCCCAAAAAAAAAAAAAAAAAAAAAAAAAAAAAGGCGGAATGTCCTTGGGTGAGTTGGTTGGCCTCCTCCCACCCCTCCGGACACACGGCCGATCAGCGAGCGGTCCATGTGAAGTAGAGCCGAGGGGGGAAACATTGCGCCAACAACCACGCCGACCAGCCTTGGCGTGCCTTGCAGGAGGCACGGCGCCGCGCCAAGTTGCAAGATGACGGAGATGTGCAGGCTGGGCATCGTGCCGAAAAAGGGTAGGCACAGATCACTATCGGAATGCGCATCCCGTCTCATCCGTCTCATTACCTTGGAAAAGATTGTCTATGAACCAATGAGAGGAGGCACATCTATTGGTGCGGCAACGGCGTCAGGGTTTGAGACAATATTCTAGGTGGCTTCGGGAAAGCATTTTAGTCTTGGCGATAATGTACACATCTGGCATTTTAGGTTACACATGCAGATCACGCTACAGTAGTGAAAAGAAAAGGCCGCAAGTCAAAGTCAATTTGAAATCTGGGCGTTCTGTAGCGCCTATGTATTCATTCAATTCAGCCTCTTGCTGACTGTTACTGTGTTCAACCAGTACGTAGATCGTTGTAAACTCGCAGACCTTCGTTGGATCTAAAAAAAAAAAAAGCCAAAAATGGTATCACAATTATCCCCATGCTCAAAAACCAGAACCCTATGATAACCGGAAGAAACGGAGAAAGAAAGAAAAGTCATGACTCGCTAGCTCTCCCAAGAAAATCAAGTAATGCAATTGGTTGATCCGTTGCTCAACCCAAGATCGGCTGGCTGCGCTCATCCAGGGGAGTGAGCACGGCACTGTCCTTCGCCTGCATAGCCTTGAGACACTCTTCCTCGCCGAGGATGTCATTCCTCAGCGAAGAGACAACCCTCTTGCGGATCTCGCGCTGGATGCCGTAGCGCACAGCGTCGAGGACGTTGGGCACCGTAGCCTTTGGCTTGTAGGCCGGCTCCTGCCCGTCCTGGTAGACTCCGGTCTTGACCAAAATGCTGTGCCACTCGTTGTCTGCGTGGTCATCGAAAGCGTTGGTGCCGCGGATGTCGCTCTCGGGCGTGTCGCCTACGAAGTAGACAGTGTCAGGCGGCGCGTCGAGACCATGCTGCTGGCGTCTCCACTGTTGGAGCAGCCTCGTCGCGAATTCGAACGTGCTGACCTGCGGCTTGCCGAAGGCGTGCGTGTGGAGCTTGCCCTTCTTCTTGGTGACGTCCTTGAAGATGACCTCGAGCATGCGGCGCAAAGCACCCATGCCCAAGCGCACGTTGTCGTGGGCGGCAGACCAGACAATATCGTTGTGGGAGAAGTAGATTGGCGGGCCCTCTTCCATGGTCTCGCTCAGGGTGCCGAGACGGCCGCCCTTGGACATGGCCAGGTCCAGCATGATTTGGATGTCGCCCGCCCAGTCGCGGGAGTCAGCAAAGACGAAGATGGCCTCGATGGTTACGCCAGAGAAGTCCCTCTCGCGAGAGTTGGTGAGCTCGTCCTCGGTCAGCTTGCGAAAGGGCGTCGTGGCCGAGTTGTGCTTGATGATGTCGCCGGGTGTGATGACATCTTTGAAGCCGTAGCCCTCGGCAACTTGACGGCACTTCTCGCCCTCACCGCCGACGACGAGCACGGTGTTGTAGCGCTCGGCCATTTCCCTCATGGGAGTGTGGCCGCAGATGAATTGCGCTGGTGAGATGTCGATTTCCATTTGCTTGGAAAGATCGTGGCATCTTTCCTCCTCAGTCTTACCACCACCGTTGGTGAGGAAGATGTATGGACTGCGGCAGTGTTAGTGTTGAGCACTTACGTCATTTGAAGTCACGATCAGGGTCTGGTGGAGCCGATGGGGGCTGCCCGGAGGGGTAGGATCTTAGTTAGTAACCTTTATGTCCGCAAAAAAGGGGTCTTTTCCACGCCGAATGATAAATAAAAACTTAGCAGTAGTTACTGACTACCTTGACGATTTTGATCAGGAGGAGGAGGAGGGGTAGGATCCACCGAAGCCCACTGTAGTAACTTTGATAAGGAAATCAACTTACATCTGAATGCCATATTCGTTTTCGCCATTCAAGACCCTCATGGCCTCTACGGCCTCCGGAATAGCCCGACCGCCACGGATGAGAACTCCGTCAATGTCAAAGGCAAAGGCAAAGCTGTCCGCGACGGGAGCACCGTTGCCAGGCGTGACCGGGGACAGGGCGCCGACCGGGCTGCCCAGTGCCGACGTACCAGCAGATTCTCCATCGGAGCCGTCAAGCGATGAGTCGGGGGTGCTGATGGCCATGTTGTCCAACTCCTTCCGGGCCGCGACGATGCTTTCGATGAAGCTGCCGGTGGAAGAAGCTCGGTGATTGGGAGCCATGTTGGACGTGGTTAAAGTGTTGTTGACTTGGGAGGGACGGTTTTGGAGACGATAGACCACTGGTCTTATTGAGGCTGTAAAAGTTGAGAAAGCAAGCCGAGAAAAGAGCACACAAGCTTAATCTTCCAAAGGTAAAGCTTTTGAAAGGTGCTGATGGATTGTAAATGTGATGATGGGGTAGGCAGGAAGGGTTGCAAGACCCCGTCCGGGGAACCACCGGGTTATATACTCTTGACGTGAGAGCATCTTGACTTGATGCTGACGTCTCTCTGTCCTCTGCCAGCCGGCCGGTCTCCTGGAATAACTGCCATCCAGCATGTGGGATGACGCTCCGCAAAAACCAGGCAAACGCGGGTCCTTGTTAAGTGATACTTCTGGGATGAGTTTCTTGAGTTGTGCATGGCCCGTGGATACGCGGAGGCGAAGTAGCATGAGAAGTTTTTTTTGGATCCCTCAAAGCACCCAGCGCTGCGCAAGGCTCCACCCAGCGACACAAGGACCTTTCCTGGTGGTGAAAATTCTGATTCAGACAAGATGAGGTCCTACCTGCGGCCGGTTAGACTCACCACCCAGGTCCAGTCATTCCCTGAGGGCACAAAACGTGGGAACAGAGAGGAACAACGGCGGTGAGATGGAGATTGGGGCGTCGCTGCAGGAAGCTGGGCAGAAAAGTTCCTCAAACCACTCAGCTTGGATTCTGAATGGCAGAGATGGGCGAGTAAAGGCTCCATCGGGTTGCCAATTCGTAAACCGTCATGGTGGAGCATTGGATTTTCGTGCTGGAAGTATCCTCGTTGCAACTTTCTCTACGGCTGCGAGAGGTTCCGCTTGTCAAGCAAGGAGAGGCCCTCGAAATCCCCCGAGACCTGTTAGCATATCGACAACTTGGGACCGTTGCGGCAGCGATCGCCCCTCTTTCTGTATGAGGACCTTGGCGAGGAACACATGCAAGCCGCCGTCACGCCCGTTGCGTTGGACCCTGAAATAAGCAGACTTTTTTGCCTGTTGTATGAGGAACTTCTCGGCTGGGCGCCTGCGGCTCGCACAGCATACGCTGCCAAAAACAGCAATGATGGGAGAGGGTTAATCCCAGATGGTTCAGGGCAGAGGGGGCACAACAGATTGTGTCTCCCGCGGCCCAACGCAGAAGTCTGTTCTGGTATCTCTCCCAGTGCACTGACACCTTGCCCGCGCCGGAGGTGTACAAAGTGATGCGAGGGGAGGCAATGAGACAATTGTATTGCCCCTCCTTCCTGCCCCTCCCCCTCTTCTTCCTTCGGCTTCCCTATTGGATCCTGCCGAAGTCTCTTATCGATGATGACCTTTTGTTATCGATGGTTCCTTGAGATGGGTGTGAAGTAAGCGGCTGGTAGGGATGGTGGCAAGTCGCCGCGATAGCACAGATGACGGTCCACAAACGCGAGAATGCGATTGCACCATGAGGTGAGATTGCGAACGATCCAGTGTCAAGAATATTGCGATAAACATGGGTGGCAAGAGGTACCAGGAGAGAAAAATATTGCGACAAAAAAGTGTATACGTACACTAGTGGTAACGCGACGCTGGGTGGTGTTGGTGGCCAAGCGGGATCCACCCAAGCGGGACCGGAGAGCCCGCAGTGACGTCAGGCTGGTGGGACCCGAGTCGCGGCGTCCAAGGGTTGTATCAGAAACCAGATGTGACAGGACTGGATGGACGCGCTGATTAGGTAAGGTAAGTGCCTGGGAAAAGAGTCTCCACTAAACGGGCCGAAAGAACTTCCGCCGCTTTGCTAGCATAGGTAACGCCCGCGGGCGCCCCCCTTTAACGGCAATGAACCGGGCGTTCGAACGGGGGGTTCGGGCCCGGAAACAGTATGGAGCTTCGGGCCCACGGCCTTCAACAGTCTTCAGTCTTGACACCGGCCCTGCATGAAAGTGCTTGTCTCATCGAATTCGTTGAGTAGGCCATGGGTCTGGAAGACAAGGAAACAAAAAAAGGGAATTCAGTAGAACAATGCTGGTCCATGGCGCAAGCGCCCACAAAGGACTACAAGGGACGGCCTTTCTCTCGCTGTCCTATCATCCTATCAGGGCCAACTATGCCTGACTCGGCGAATGACGTCCGTCTGTGTCCTCTCCATGTCATTGCCGTGAAGGAAAACAACATCTCCAGACCATCCACATACGCAGTACCCACCGCCATGGGCACGTCTTTTGGTGGTCCGTCCCTCTTTTAAAATTTGGGGATGACATGGCTGCTTCCACCCTCCCCGTTGACGGTCCAGTTGCGAGTAGTATAGGTGCGTTTGATACCTCGGGTTTGAGGAAGAACGACGGGCAACAGACCATTGGAAAGGAGTAAATCGATGAATGGATGGAGATAGAGAGAGAGGCACGTACACAATGCTTTGGTTAACTCGATTTCCTCCCCATGCAATCCACTCTTTGTGGGTGTCGTGCAACGCAACGCAACGCAACGCAACACAAACGCGAACAGGCTGTAGGCATGATGCTCACATTTTCCGATCACAGGCCGAAGAGAGAGGCTTTACCGACCACTTGGCGCATTCTCCCTCTGTGTATTCCGCTGTTGTTTCGGCACCTCGCCGTTTCTTTTTTTTTTTTTTTCTTCCTGCACGGCTACACCATCGGTCAGCTTTGCCGAATCCGGGTAGGAGGGCGTCCATGGAAGGGGGAAAGGTGAAAAAAAAAGAGGCCCCGTTGCCCAGCGCTATCGCTATCGCGTCCCGCTGCCGCCTCACGCGCTACTCGCCGGACGAATTACGATGCCGTCACCGTCGGCCGTGTCTGTATGCACACCCTTGGAGCCTGGAAACATACCCCTTCCGACTTATCCACCTCAGTTACCTTTGGGCATACCGCAGTAAATGGAGCATTGTCACTCCATCAACATGACACATTTATCAGCCAGGTTCGTACGCGCTTTCTGCACTCGCTTCTGGGCAGTGAATAACATCTAACAACCAGGAGGACAGAGCAATAGAGCAAAAGAAAGTTACCAGGCGCCCTTGGCTTTCCCGGATCAGGCTGAGAAAGGACCGCCTCGGACAAGTTGAAGAAAAGGGGGGAAATGGAATCAATGGGCTGGCGTGACTGAACAGTCAGAGCGCGCAAGTGGATTCAAGAGGGCGCCAGCTCACTTGCTAATGATCAATCATACATTCGTCCATCCTTGGAGGTGCGTTTCACCCTTGGAGATGGGAAAAGCAGGTCGGTTTCGATGGTAACGTTTCCTTTTTTTTTTCTCGCGCATGTGCGTTTTTATCCCTCATCCTCTGTACATCACCCCGTCATCGGGCAAAACGCACCTGAAGAATAATTCCCTCGCTCCGTCGCGTCTTCTTATTCTTTAGTTCTTTTCGTGGAATTCGTCACAGTTGCTATCCAGAGGGGTCCCTCAACAGCAGACACTAAAATAAACGAAGACCAGGGTTAAGTCCCCTGGCGCTTATTGGAGGTTCACGAAGAGGCCGCCGTCAACCAGCAATTGTGCGCCAGTAACATAACCGCTGAGCTCTTCGCAGCCCAAAAAGACGGCCGGCCCCGCAAGGTCGGACGGCACGCCGGTGCGACCCAGGGGAATGCGCCCCTCCGTGTATGCACGCTTGGCGTCATTAGCCAGATCCTCCTCGTTGAGCTGTGTCTTGATGGTCCCTGGCAGCAGGGCGTTGCAGCGAATCTTGTATTTGCCCAGAGCCACGGCGGTGCTCTGCATCAAACTGAGAACACCGGCCTTTGTGGGAGTGTAGTGGGTTTGCTGACCGCCGCCAACCAGGGCGGAGATTGAGGAGATACCAATGATGCTGCCTCCCGGAGGCGGCTGTTGGCTCATCTGGCGAGCGGCAGCTTGGACTACGTAGAACGCGCCGTCGAGGTTGGTGCGGACCGTCTTAGTGAACAGGTCCGGCGTCAGGTCGAGAAACTCGGCGAAGGTGCAGATGCCGGCGTTGGACACGCAGATGTCGAGGCGGCCGTTGCCCGAGTGCTCGACGGCGAGGGCAACAAGCTTGGCGGCTGTCTCAGGCTCACGGACGTCGCCGATCTGTTCGGCAAAGCGGCCGGCGTCTGGGTTCGCCTTCTTGATGGAGGCAGCTTCGGCCTCGAGAGAATCGAGATGAACCTGGTCCTTCTCCAGGCCCAAGTGGTTGACGACGACGTTGGCTCCCTGTCTGATGTATTCGAGGCAGATGGCCTTCCCGATGCCGGTGGTACCACCGGTGATGATGGCGGTCTTGCCGGCGAGGAGGTTGGTCGGAGCCATTGCTTGACGGGATTTGCTGTGAGCCCTGCCGTGTAATCCGTGGAATGTCGTCGGGGAGCCGGAGGGTATGAGGTTCACTTTGTCTCGGGGTGCGGGGTTGACTTGGACGGCAAGGATGTCGGAGGATTTCGTTGGTCGGGCGGCGCACGGAATGGCGAGGAGAAGGACAGATGAGGGGTTTAAATTGGAAAAAGACGATCGATCGTAGCCTATCCGAGACTTTGGAGCGACGCGACTCCGTAATTGAGCGGCGGTGGGATCGACGAGAATCCGGGCTGTCGGGAGGGAAAGTTGGCGTCTGAAATGGAGATCTTAATGAGTTCTCTCCTTTCGCCTCTGTGCTTTCTCTTCTCTCGTCTTGTTTGCGTGGCTTTGCGCTTGCGAGTCAAGAAGTCGGAGGGGACTTATTTGTATAGTTGGAGTAGACGATCGTGGGAAAAGGTACGTCTATTGGTGTGGGTAGAACGGAGGGGTAATGTCTAGCGAGCGCGGTTCTTTGGAGCACCGATCGACCGAGCTCTGACAGCTAGCTGTTTAAACCGACTCACCATACAGTTGGAATGGGAAGTTTGATGGTGTGGAGGCGCCGTAGTAGGGTAAGGTATAGGTAGTGTGCAGCATACATCAAAGTGTTCAAGTTAACATAATCCCACCACCAAAGATGAATATCGTGACTTTTTTTTTGGGCCTGCAAGCTTATCGCATCTCTATCTCAACCAAAACAGTCGGTTCCTGAGCACCCTTGGACTACAGACTACAGGGCATCGATACAGCGATTGAATCACTCCTAGTGACTTGAACCTGCCCGCCGCCCTCCCATTATAGGTAGGTAGGTATGGAATGGGGAAGGTGGGGCGGTGGATGCACCCGTGGACCAGCGAATTCCCCTCACCCCGCGTCCTCGGTTCACATTACAGCGAGCCACCCCACCAAGCAGGCCCCGTCAATCGGCCGCTACCTCACCTCAGACATGTGTTGCTGGCAACTTTTCTGCCCACTCGGAAATCCCGGAGCGTAGTTTGTGTCTGCGTGTCATTTAATGCCATCTCGGATTGGAGCTCAGGGGACGCATGTTGGGCAATTCCAGGAATGCATTTTCCAAAGCTGTCAGCCAAAGACATCGGAATTCACGAGTGCTTGTGCTGCTGGTACCTATCCTAGCCAGGTAAAGAGGAAGCTAGGTAGGTAGTGCAGATTTTCGCATTTCATGACTCTTGTCATAGGAACGTGATCCGACGTACAACCCCATAGATCGCTTTCGATGATTGCCAGATCATAATGTAGACCTCACAGCAAGAAGCACGCGCGGTTTTGGTTGTTTAACGTATTGCTTTAATTCATGGTTATCGCATTAGGAGACCAAACGTGCCAGTAGATGCGGCACTATCTTGCGGCCTTCGACATTCGTCGGCTGTGTCGCTGGAAATAATGCTTAGCCCAGCCACCCGCCGCCCATTGTCTATAGTCATCGCTGTGCAATCATGGCACATCCCAGTACGAGCTTGTCGTAAGTCCCCATACCTTGTACATTCCTCAAGCACCGTTCGTGCCGTTCGCCGCCGGCGCCTGCTCCTCGACCGTCTTGAGAGGCTTCTCCTACTTGGGTGTCAGCTTGAATTATCTTAGAAACCGCGTGGAAGCCTTCACTTACAGGGCTGGGCTTCAGAAGAGCCTTGCCGGAGATCAACTTTGACCTCACAGCAGGGTTGAGCGTGAGTCCGAAACCGGGCTTGTCCAAGTCCGCCGTCGTGAGGTATCCCTTGGTCGGGATAGGCTCATCCAGGAAGAGGTCACCGAATACGGGGAGAACGCTCTTTCCGTCGGGGGAGTTGGCCAAGTACTCCTGGAACGGTGTGTTGGGCTGTGAGATAACAAAGTGGTAGCTGTACGGCCCACTGGCGTGAGGCACGACGGGAATGTCGTAGGCCGCCGCCATGGCCGACACTTTGAGCAGCTCTGTCAGACCGCCAAGCCACATGACGTCGGGCTGGATGATGTCGAGGTTGCGGCCCTCGACCAGCTTGCGGAAGCCGAAGCGAGAATACTCGTGCTCGCCCGTCGTGAACTTGAGGGTCGGGTGCGCCCTCTTGATCTGCTCGAAGCCGTCCGTGTCATCGGGAGACAGACACTCCTCCCACCAGTTGATGTTGAGGTCCTCGCACGCCTTGGCGATCTCGATCGTGTACGGCACGTTCAGACTCATATAGCAGTCCACCATGAGGGGGAAGTCGGGGCCAACGGCCTCGCGGTGCTTGCGGAGGAACTCGACGTTCTTCCTCAGGCCCGCGTGGCCCTCATCCGGGCAGTAGGGCAGAGGGACCTTACCGCCCCAGAAGCCCATCTCCTTGGCCGCCTTGGGCTCGGGACCGGTGCAGTAGAAGTCGAGGCGCTCCTTGGTGGCACCACCAATCAGCCTGTAGACGGGCTCGTTTCGCAGCTTGCCGAGCAGATCCCAAATGGCGAGGTCAATGACGGAGATGACGGCGAGGGGGAGACCCTTGCGACCGTAGAACATGGAGCCTCGGTACATCTGTTCGAAGAGCAAGTTCGTGTTACGAGGGTCGGCGCCAAGGAGGAAACGCTCGAAGTGCTGATGGACGAGCCAGCAAGCCGGGGGCCCTGTTTGCGAGAGTCGGTCAGAACTTGATCATGGCGTCGCCAAGGAATGACCCTCATAGCCGAGGAATGCGGACGAGAAAGGAAAAGTGAATCAGTCATACCTCCAAAGCCCGTTGCGATACCGACTGTACCGTCTGATGCCTCGATCTCGACCAAGAAGGATCCGAGGACGTTAATGCCCCAGCTCGTCCTGGACTTGCGATATTGTTCCCATCGCGAGCAGGGCGTGGAAATGGGGCTGTCAATCAGCCTGTTCATCGCCAAAGTCAGTAAGTAGGCCTCGTCCCGGCTTGCCAGCGCAATCGCCGTGTACTGGCGAAAGACTTACCAGTGTCCGCCTTTGACATTGTGGTAGTCGCCGCCGGAGCCGACGCCGCCAATGACGAAACTCCGAATCTCCTTAATGGAGGGGAACGACCTCACAGACTCGGACGCCATCGCGTCACTGTTTCAATTCCCTGCGCGGTGAGAGGTGAAGGTAGCAGATGAGATTTGAGAATGTGACGACGAGGACGAGGCGTTTCAAAGGAAGAGTGATGGCGGACACGGAGATGGAAGGTGTGAAGGGAAACAGCTGAAAGGAGGAGGATTGAAAGTGAGGGGAAGTGGAATTCGTCGGGCTCTTTTAAGAAAGGCGGGAGTCAGTCGGTTTACGGCTGCGCGGGACGAAACACACGAGCCGAATTAAGTTACAATGGGAAAATAAAAATAATGACTCCAAATCAGACGACGGAACACACGCCGTCAGGGAAGAAGCAGCTGGGCGATGCCAGCCCGTGGTTCGTTCGCGCACACGGGTAAAAAAGCCGAGACTGCTTGACGGTAAGTCACTGGGGAGCGGTGGACGGGAAGGTTTTTTGAGACATCGGTGTCAGATGTACCGACAGGCGAAATTGATCGAGACCGGCATAGGACGTCGGAACGCCAGCAGGTGTAAATAGTGGGTGTCCTGTAGAACATCGTGATGCAGCATTGGCACGCTGTATGTAGTAAATCGGCGATGGCGCAAGGTCATCTTGAGCCTTGCGAATGGCTTGATAGAGGTTGCAGCCCGTTCAGTTGATCACTGACTGCGGTTGTACAACCACGAGGCAACGAAAGATATCGTTGAGGGATCTTTTGGTGCAAATGCATGGTAAGTCATGCTGTGGAACGCGGATACCGTAATGACGGCGGATAAGCCTCTATCAACCCCACGCTCCATCATCCCGTAATTCAGATGGGCAGTCATGGTTGGGCGGGACGGCAGACGCCGCGCCACATGCTGCTCGGGAGGTCAATTCCACCACGAGCGTAATCAGGTTTGTATCGATTGTTAGTTAGGTAGTAGCAGCAAGTGTGCAGAGTCCGTTTGCACGGGCAACGCCAGTCTAGAACACGAGGCGGGCATCCCAGCGCTGTCACGGGACAGTCCAATATGGGGAGATTCGGAAGTGTGGGATAATTGCGACCGAGACTTGCCCCGAGGTTTTCCGGGGTATTCCGTCTGATATCCTCAGGCAAGAGCTATGGCTGCCGCTTCAAAATTGGAGCACTCGGCGCTTCGCGCCGGTGGACCTCGAGCGGCAGGTCCTGATTCACGATATGTACACCTCATGAGGCACTGTCTTATGGGGCGGCCCAGTGTCCTACAAACACCCAGGTGTAATTCTCACGATGCTGAATCGTCGCACGCACTCTCTCATGGTGTTCTCGTGCGGGCGTGTCGTGGCCCATAGGAGGCTCCAACTTCCCCGGACTCTTAATAAACCAACAGCGTCGTAGTTGTCCATGTTTCGAATGCATTCGTAAAGGCCATCGCGTCGGGAGTTCTCTAAGAGTGGGAGATGGGCTCTTCGTTGTTGCTATCCGGGATCCTGACAACCTGAGTCGGCAGCGGGGTCAAGTCTGAGACGACAATAATGAGGCTTCCAGTTTTCTACATTGATTTGCGCTCATCGTTCCATGAAAAAAACAAAGCATCGGCCTTTCTGATGTTGAGGTGTAATAAGTAAGGCAGGCAGTCTACTGCGGTATCGGGCCAAAATAAAACCACCCTGTCAGGTGTTTGCAGGCCAGTCAAACCAGGGCCGGTACATCGCTCATACAGCCATTCAGCAGTTAATCCAGAGCCTCGAGTGGGCCGCCAGTCCCCGCGATACCAGCTGTAACAGTGGAACCCTTGTCGCGCTAATATCTAAGATGCTGGAGGAGGTGTACATTTCGTGGGTCACGTGAAATGACTTGATAAGCCGAGCGATAGTCACAATCTTATCGGACTGTTTCCCCACTTCGAAGATTTCTTTTGCGAAAAGCCATTGGACAGCTCGAGCCACATGAGCACCTCACCTCAGCATTAAAGTGGCTTCTCCACATTCTGATCCACCAAGGTCCCTTGGGTTGTGCGGGCTTTCTTTTCTTCCCCACACAATCCATCTCGCCTTGTCATCTCCAATCGTTCAGCTCTTCTACCACAGTACTGTTGCTTCAGGGGTTTGGGTTTCATGCAGTCACTAAATTCACAACCCAACCACTTGTGAACTCTGTTTCTAGCAGCCTGGAATTGTTCGCTTCAAATAACCTTACTCTAGCTGTGCCGAGGCAAGGCCGAATCGCCAGTTCAGCTAGGTTCGACCTGCCTTGCCTTACAAGAGCGAAAGGAGGGGGGAAAGAAATGCGTGGCGCCCGTCCATTGCGGATTTTGCTGCCGCATCAAAACAGCAAGCGCGAAGAGAGATAGCGTTTGGAGACACCTCGAAAGGGAGCACACACATATCACATCCCAGATATTGGAGTGGATTGCGATACCACTCACACATCGACTCCTTATACATACACAACCACTCGACCCAGCTCGCGTCGACGTTCACGTCTGTCCAATCCGAGACGCCCATCGCTTCTCCGCCTCCACCTCCGCTTCTCTTCCCGTCCCCCGAATTTCTCTCCCCTCGCCATTCCCTGTCTGGCCTGTCTCCCCTGTCAACCCCAGACTGGTCGTGGCACGCTGGGACGAAAAACAAAAAAT
This sequence comes from Colletotrichum sansevieriae, assembly GCA_026260285.1. NCBI lineage: Eukaryota > Fungi > Ascomycota > Sordariomycetes > Glomerellales > Glomerellaceae > Colletotrichum > Colletotrichum sansevieriae. The sequence continues at coordinate 12,294 of JAOQIF010000150.1, forward strand.
ACCCCGAGCCTTCTCTCATCCTCCGCCCCAGCCTCTCGTTCCTATGCCCTTTTTTCCCACCCTCTGCCCAACATTACCCCGAGCTCCCAAGCTTCTCCCGAATCCGCTTTGCGAATCGCACAAACGCATGCAAACTTCAGCGCATTCGCCCTCGTTGCGCGTCATACCCAACCATCCTGCCCTTACGCCCGCTTTTGCCCTGCGTCGACGTTGCGTCGCCTTGCCTCCCGGGCCCTGCGTCTGGACTATTATCCTCGGCCTTGATTCGCCCTGCGCCTGCGCGTCTGCCTCTTTCTCAGCTCGAGTCTGCCTTCCGGAGTACTATCACACCGAGGGAACGACTCTCATCCCTGAGGATGCAGCACAATGGCGGACACGCTCTCAGCAGCCGGTCACCTCCTGCAGCCAACTCCAAGTCGCTTCAGTCCCAAAGTCAGAGCCAGAGTCTAAACGACCAGGACTCTGACGATGGCAATCAGTTGCATAGCGCTGACGAGAACGACCTTGATCAGGACGATCAGGATGTCACCCGTCTTGGGAAGCGCAAGAGACCCATATCTGTTTCGTAAGCCTCCCACTCATCCGTTTTCCACTTCTGTCTAGTTCAGCCATTGTTCCGTTCCATCACAACCCCGGCTGGCTTTTACATCTGTTTCACAGTCCGTGTTGTTCAACACAACCAGGGCTGTACCCGTTGCCTGGGTCTCTTACTATCTACTCCCCCCCACACCTCGTTGCCTCGTTCCTGTTTCTACCCGCCTTCTTATTCCTGATATGTCCCTTGTGCCCTGCCGCCCCTTTATTTCCCCATGTCACCGTCTCCTGAGCCTGTGCCTTCCGAACAGAACCCCGAAGCTAACAATCCAATTCCAAGGTGCGAGCTGTGCAAGCAACGAAAGGTACCGTACCATAGTTTTCAGCTTCCTTTTCCGTTCTTAACGTTTTCCTTCTCCTACGTTTCCGTCTCTGCTGCTGCTATGGATCGTTGCAGCCTGCCTGTATCTCTCGCCGAGCACTCTGTTCGCAGTCGGTACACCCAGCATCACTTTTGTCTAACGCCCCTCGCTACCATTCAACTTCGGCGCGTGTGCTGTTGCTGACCGGGCTTGGCTGTGTAGGTAAAATGTGATCGCGGTCAGCCTTCGTGCGGCTGGTGTAGTCGCAATGGCGCTCTCTGCGAGTACAAGGAACGCAAGAAACCTGGTCTTCGCGCCGGTTACGGGCGCGAACTCGAACAACGTTTGGATAAGCTTGAAGAGATTCTCAGATCTCACGCCGAGATCCTCCAAGCCACTCTAGCCTCCAACCACCATAATGGTGCTGCGCCGAGTATACGAAATAGCAATCCGAGCCTACCGAGTGACCATGGCACCCCACGGGAAGCCGCGAACATGTTTCGGCCATCCGAATCTATTCGAACGCCACAGGCTGAGACTGCTCTCTTTCTGCAGAAGCCATCCACTTACCCGCCTACTACACAATCCATGGAGTTTGGAATGCCGCCCCCAACCCCCTCTATGCACGAGTTCCAGGGACAAATGCCCATGACTAGCATGCCCGCGCCAAGCCATGTAACTGCTACGTCTCACCCAAGCAGTGCGGCGCAAGAGTACTACGGCACAAGTCAGACTCACCTTCATTCACCAGACGTGCCGATGGCCCAGAGCCAGGCCTCAACCACGCCAGACCAAGACCTTCCACCTTACGACCTTCTATATGCTCTCGTTGACCTATACTTCAAGCACATAAACACATGGTGCCCAATACTTCACAGGAAAACAACACTGGACTCGCTGTTCGGGCCTTCTACTTTGGAGGAGACCGATCGTATCCTACTCCATGCCATCGTTGCTACCACCCTTCGGTATTCGACTGATTCACGACTCACCGAGGATAGCCGGCAGCACTATCACTCCATTTCCAAACAAAAAGTCTTGTTGTACGGCATGGAAAATTCGTCAGTCAAGTCATTGCAAGCTTTGGTCATACTGGCCCTCGATCTGGTTGGCAGCAGCAATGGCCCTCCTGGATGGAATATCATGGCTCTGATTACAAGGTCCGTTGTTCAGCTTGGTTTGGCAGTCGAGAGCACATCCTTTTCGGTTTCGCCCAGCTTCACCTCTATATATACACTGAGGGCTATGATTTTACCGGAGCCCAAGGACTTCATTGAGGAAGAATCCAGACGTCGACTTTTCTGGATGATCTATCTCCTGGACCGATATGCCACACTCGCTACCGCCTTTGAGTTTGCTCTCGATGATAAGGAAGTCGACCGGACTTTGCCCTGCCGAGACGATTTGTGGATTAAGAATCAGAAGGTAGAAACGCGCTGGTTCCGGACCCAAGACCACCCAGAGGACACAAATCCTGAGTACGACATCAATAAGCCCGAGAACCTGGGTGCATTCTCATACTACATTGAGATCCTGGCAATTCTATCCAAGATCCACAAGTTCCTCAAGCAGCCCGTGGACATCAGCGCCCTGGGCGATGTGGAGCAGTGGCAGATGCGATACAAGGAGCTCGATAACATGCTGACCTCCTGGAAGTTTGGTCTTCCAGGCGAATATGGCAACATGGCCAAGCTTTTTCAACCTGGAAACAAGACACTCAACTGTGGTTGGGTCATGCTTCATGCCACATATCACACCGCCGTCATTCGCCTGCACTCATCGGCTGCGTACCCTACCACGCGGTCCCCAATCTTCACTCCTTCCTACAGCGCCTCGCAGAGATGTCACGGTGCTGTAGAGAACATTGCCGCGTTGGGAGAGTTTGTTGTTAACAGCGGACTCCTCGCAAAGCTGGGCCCTCCTTTCGCCTTCACCCTGTGGGTAGCATCCCGTTTGCTGCTCGTTCATGGTTCTACCGTGGAACATAAGTTGTCCCCTCAGATTCAGTTCTTCGTGGAAACACTGCGCGAAATGGGACGATACTGGCCGGTGGCCGCGCGGTACTGTGGACTCTTGCAACGCGTGCTGGACGAGCACCGCGAAAGCGAGCGTCAGGGAGACGGCGTGACGCCCAGTTCGGTCAAGATACTGGCCGACATGCGTCGAACTGCGTTCGACCTCGACTTTCTCATCTCCCGGCAACCTCGCGCAAACGGTGTGTCAAACCCCAGTCGTCTGCCGAGCGTGACTCCGGCGCGAACCCCGGCACCAAACGAGCTCGAGTACCTTGACGTATTCGACTTTTTCAACGTACCCCGCCTGCCCGTCAGCAACGAGAACATCGCCGGAATCCAGCATGCCATCGGAGGCAGTAGCGGACCGAACGGTACATCTGCTGGCGTCGACGGCAAAAGCGAGAACGGTGGTGGCGGCGGCGGCGGCGGCGGCGGCGGCGGCCCCAACGCCCCCGTCACTGCTGGCAACGAGTTCAACATCACGAATTTCATGGTTGACGCCAATAGCGATTGGCTCTTCAAGCAGGAAGGGGCCAAATTCCTTTCGTGAGCCGCCTGCATCAAAGCGCATTGTTTTGTTTTTATCACGCATCCCTGAAGAAGGGGGGACAGGAGCGATTTCGATTAGCGTAATATGGTTATGAAAATCTTTGGCAAAAACGAGAGCATGGCAGAGTAATGTATTGAATTTCCGCACATGGACCTGGTACCTGCCGGGTGGTAGCTGCTCGGGGAATGTTTCGTTCGTGGGTTGGGTGCTTGTCCATAAGCGTGTATGATTATGACAGAGACTCACTTCGACTCGATCTATATGACGAGCCTATGTTAGGCTGGAAGAGCACCGAGGTGGTGGGGAGAAACAAAAACAAAGGAGGGGGAAATGCGTATGATGCGCTTAAACGTTGAATCGTCGATTTTTGAACTACTATTGTCTACCTTCGTACAGGAGTTAAAGTGCACATGAGGGGTGGCTTGTTCCAGGTGTTAAACGCCTTCACATGTCTCAAATCCCCAGTGACATCCCACAGGTCTTCTCCTTCATCTCCGGGTGGCGCCGGCGCTCGTTGGACGTCGAAATGCCAAAGCAAATTCGCCAATATCAGCCTCAGCTCCAGGTAACTAAGGTGCCGCCCGATGCATCCCCTCGGGCCGAGCGAGAACGGCTGACTAGCCTCCTTATTCTCGCCTGCGAAGTCCGGGCCGATCCACCTCTCGGGCACGAACTCGTCCGGACGCGTAAAGTTGGACGGGGAGTGCGTCGCCGCCCAGCTGTAGACGGAGACGGTGGTGCCGCCGGGCAGGAACTCGCCGGCGACGGCGTCGCCGTGCTCCGGGACGGTGCGGGTCAGGCCGGTCGGGACGGGCGGGAAGATGCGCAGGGCCTCGTCGATGCAGGCGTTCATGTAGGGCAGCTCCTGCAGGTCGAGGAACCTCATGTCCCGGGCGGAGGCGAAGCCCGAGCGGATCTCGGCGGTCAGCCGGCGGTAGGCGTGCGGGGTGCGCATGAGGTGCATGATCAGGCCCGAGAGGAGGGAGGCGGTGGTCTCGGAGCCGGCGACGATGAAGAGGGCGCTGTTGAGTATGATCTCGTCCTGGCGGATGCCGCCTTTCTCGTTCTGGCGGAGGATGTAGTAGAGGAAATCTCGGTGTTCGCGGCGGAGGCCTTCGTCTATGCGTCTTTTCCGAGGGGAGATGTAAGGGTTAGCGACGAAGAGTGGGTGGGAGATGCGTGGTCTATTATTATTATTTTTCCGGTGATGGCAGCTGGCTTACTTGAGGCACTTCTCCCGGCTCAGTTCCAGGTGACGAAATCTCCTCTCACGGAGGTCGCTCGGGATGAGGCTGACGAGGAGTTTTTGCAGAGGGCTGCCCGTCTTGAACATGCGTCTCGTCGCTTGCTCGTAGGCTCCCGCCTTGATGGTCTGGGTGATGAGCGATACCCAGGAATGGAAGACGCCGTCCTTGAGACAGCCAAAGGGTTCGCCGAAGGCCATGTCGCCGATGATGTCAAAGGTTGTGAAGTCTGTAGCGCCGAAAAATCCGTATCAGTGGGGAAGGTTTCGATACAAAAGATTATCGCAATACTTGATGCCCGAACTTACTGAACCAGTCGCAGATGTTGACGGGTGTTTGATTTTTTGAGAACGGAGTAAGCTTCTCCACGAAGAGGTCGACGTAGCCGCGGATGATGCTCTCTTGCTCTAGCAGGGCCTTCTGACTGAAGGCATGGGACAGGGCGCGTCGTTGTCGGGTGTGGTTCGCGTCGTCGGCCATTGTGAGGGTTGTCGAGCCCGGTATGTCCTGGACGGATCCGACGCTGACGGGGAGGTGTTTTGTCAGTATGAACTGTTGTAAGCGCTGTCGTAAAAGGTTCTGGCTCACTGGATCGCTGCTTCACGTTTTAGCTGGAAACAATAAAGTGTACTGAGAAAAACAAAACATACGGTCCTTATGGAACTGCGGATGACCTTGTCGATGTCCGTATATGTCTTTCCATGCTTGTGGATGGGTGAAGGCCAGCTCATTTGGCATTATGCGCACGACGGGACCTGCTACAGCATCAACATTATATAGCTCGTGGTTCACGAAGAACCTTCATGTACCGTATTTGAGATGTAACTGGTGAACATCGAAGGGCCAGCGGCCCCGAAACAACCCATAGATACTATAGACCTAAAAGCTTATCAGAATCAATTCAGGATGTAGACGAGTGCGATTCAAAAAAGGTTGTGCCCTACCGGTGAGATCTTTGCTAGGAAAGGCCCGGGATATTTCGCGAGAGGGTGAAGGTAGAGGTTGTAGATGCAACTCCATGTCGTGTATGCCAGAACCTCCTAAACGTCAGCTGTTGTCCTTCGAACAACACCGGAACAACTCTTACTGCTAGACCGATGAACAAGACAAACAATGCAGTTGACCCTACACGGTCCGTCCCGGCACTGCTGGAATCCATCACGAATGGGTTGGCAGAGATTTGCAGAAGCACTTCGTTCAAGATCGACGGTGGGAGAGTTGGGCGGCGAAACCTCGAAAATATGAGAGACCGAAGACTTTCTTGAAAATTGGCCAATGTAAGACAAAAGGGTCAGGTTCTAGATGAATCATCTACATAAACAAGCCAGCATTCAAGGCCAAGTGGGAAAGAGGGCACTTGGACCTAACCCATCTACCCCATGGGCACTGCGAAGCGGAGGGGAAATCTTTATCCAGCGTGAGTCCTGGAACAGCATCGGTACTCCAAACGTTTTCCAGAAGAGCGTAATAGTTCTTCACTAGCCCCCAAAAACCATCGAGCTCAAGGCAAGGATGTCTGAGAATTTGTGCCGCTCCTGGGCTGGCTGTATACATTTAGCGTTTCTGGGCATTGCAATATACGAGTCGCTTCGGAGCGCTCATTTCCCTCCCTGACTTTCCCTTGGTGGCAATCGGCACCGGAAAGTTAAACCGAGGACGGCGCACACCGCGCAGTGCGAGCGGACGAATGAGCAATGCCGCACTTCTCACCAGGCGAGGATGAGCATGTAGATGAACTATTGGTTTCTTTTTTTTTCTCTTTTTTCAAACTGAGTCCCCGACGTCAATGTTGTGATATAGAGACACGCACGAGCTATGCGAACAAGTTGTTACCCCTTCTTCTTGCCTACAAACAGACAGCACCTTGGGACATTGGAGAGACAGGGTTGGTTCAGGTGCCAGCTACCTGCGCAAAAGGTCCTGTGAGGTTTTCAACGGCCAATACGGAACTCGAGTATTCAGGCAGCTTTTTGGAACCACTTGCTTCCTACGCCGTCGGTGCATCGACGCAGAAACCCATACTTCGGCAATATTTTTGTCACAAACCCCGCAAAGCCAGACATTATGAGGGCTTGCTACGAGACGTTGACTGATCGAAATCCGTTCCACACGGGGAGATGCCGCTATTAAGCAGAGACCAGTACGTCGTGTCGACGCCCTGAAACGTCCAATCTCCTGCCTCGGCGGTGATGCCCGGACACTGCCATCCGAGATGATCGGCGCTGAAACCGGTACACATGTCCTCACGAGGGATCGTAAAATCCTGCCCAAGGAGGCCGTCCATAGACAACGCGGGAGGGGTCTCCTGGGCTGCCGGAAACGAGGCGGGCGAGACCGTGGTGGTGTTTGTCGGCGTTAAGAGTTGCGAGTGACTGAGGTCTAGCGTGTGGGACTGTGCATGCTGGCTCAACGAGTTGTTGATGTTGATTGTGCCGAGGTACGGAATGCTGAGTTTGACGTTCCAGTCCTCGGCAGGGTGGTTTGCCAGGCAGTCGCTGCAGCCGTCGATGATGGGGAGAAGTTGCTTGATGATCTCGGCGCTCTCCCCAGAAAGCTTGTCGTGGTTCAGGCGCGCCAGTTCTTCCATCTTATCCATGACAGTCTGGGCCAACGCTCGGTCCTCCAACCGCTGCTGCGCCCATTCGTCGTCTCGAACTCCTGGCGGCTTGGTGAGGTGGCCCAGTAGCAACGTCATGGCCGCCATCAACGAGGAATAGTCGATGTGCCTGCAGGAGAAGACGGCGTTGTTCGCGGTGCGGAAGATGACGCATCGTCGCAATACCGCGCGGCTCGACTCCAGACAAGTGTTTTTGCTGTAGTCGAAGCGGCCGTTGGTCGGGTTGCGAAGCATGTAGGGAAGATGCAGCAAGATGAGAAGACTGTGGTGGTGGATCTGCAGCATCAAATGGGACATGACGCCCATCTGGGTCGTCGTGTCGTTGTAGTCAGGCAAAGGAGGAATTTCCCACCACCCCCTTCCCATGGCCTTGGCTGCCGTCTCGAGCTCGCAGTCGATGGACTGGGTCATGGCGTAGGCCTCGCTGGAAGACGCGTGGTTCCTATCGATTATGCGGAGCGAAATAACCGTGTACTTCTTTTCCAACTTTTCCATCGGCGTGTCGTGGGCCATGAAAGCGTCCGAGTTGAAGCTATTGTCCTGCGTACCGGCCGGCAGGCCGAGCAGCAAAGACAAGTTACGGTCGCAGAAGTTGATGCGGTACCAGAGCTGGTGCGACGCGGGTATCATTGCGGGATCGGTGGCAGGATCGCATGACTTGAGAGGTCGATTGCCGTTCCGTTCAATGCCAATCAGCTGGGCCAGACTCAGGGCCCTTCGCATGGCTAGCCAGGCTTTTCGAAGGTTGCCGGAGTTTACGAGATAGAAGCCCTGCAAGATGAGACACTCGAGGCCTTCGGCGGAGCCTACTAAATCATCATTAGAAGTGACCTGGTTGGCGGCTGCCACCCACTCAGCCATGGTATCTTGAATGGAATGTTTCAAGTCGAGCCGGGATGAGTCGAAACGTGGCGGTAGCTGTTGAAGACATATAGTCAACTGTAGCAGATGCTTAGCCAAGATGGCAGGGTGCTTGGAAATATCCGGCACGACTGAGAGGGCGGCCGTTGGCGGGGATTTGCCCTCGAGGATGTCTTGGTAGGAGTAGAAGAGAACTAGGACAAAAACGGGCCCCCGACTTGATTCGACAATGATCTTGGCATCTCGAGTCGACGGGAACATGGCATAGAGCTCCTTGCATATTCGTTCATGTTTCAACGAGCCGTGAGGAGATTCTGACCCTGGCTGTGAAGGTCCGGAATCCAGGTGGGACGGCGCTGTGACGGTGGGTTCGGTGGCCAGCACATGACGACGGTCCGGAGTAGGAACTGATTCGGAAGTCGACACCGATCCATCTGCCGAAGTCGTCGGCGTGCTGGTCTTCTCTGGTGAGTTGCCGGGACCGATCTTGTCGGCCAGCTTGACCATCAACTCCTCCAGCCGGGCGAGACGCTGTGCAACGCCGCGCTCCGAGGGCGCCGTGGGCTCATCGTCGATGAATTCTTGGCTGAGGCAGGAGGTACCGCGGATTTTGCAGCCGTTGCAAGTCTGGTCCTCGTCGGAAGCGAATTCACATCGGATTTTCCTCTTCCTGCCTGAGAGCGAACGTGTTAGCGGACGGGGATCGCGTCCATGTCATCCGGGGTCCAGCCAGTGCTCCGAACTCCGGGAAGGCGGGGCCGTCTTCGGACGAAACTCACACTGCCAGCAGCTGCGGGTCCCTTTTCGCACTTTTCTCTTCTTCAATGGGCGCTCGTGCTCGTCCATGATGACACACGCGAACAGGGGACTGAAGGTTCAGATGAGCTTCTCAATTGCACAACAGCTGACGTTGTAGGGTTCGCGATCTAACTGTGGCCAGGAACGCTCCAGGGATTTGTTAATCAAAATCGACATAATTGCAACATACCAAGACGTCTTCTCTCGCCCAGGTGATTCTCATAGCGATTGACATGACGCCTGTTTGAGGTTGCTTACGGATCGTGCGGCGTTCGGAGGCCGAGACGGACGAAAGATAACTTGACGGGGTGGACCAATGAGCGATGACTGCGCAAGGTCCACCGTTAGATCAACCGCTGTTGGCCCATTGGTGGATTGAACTTCGCCTTACCCAACTCGGCAAGCCCAACTTGGCAGGCTCCTCCCTTCATGGCTGTTCGGATCTACCTAAACCACCAGAATTCCCCCTCACGCATCTGATCCTCAGCATGGTCGATTACTAACTCACGAACGCTTGCTGCTGAGGTAGACATCGAGGGCTGGAATGATTCTGCAATATAGCACGCCATTCTCTTAGTCATCGACCAAGCCGTCAACCAAAGCGCACGTTCCTCGAGCCGAGGACCTCCGTTCCGTTGTTAACGGTTCGGCTCCGACCCCCGGCTACCAGGCCCGACACGGCTTTCATTCTCCGTCGGTCGGCACCTTACCCAAGGACACAGCGGAGCTACCGACCGTAGCGTGATCGACGTGACATCGGTCGTCCGCGACATCAGACATTTTCCGTCCTTCCGGGCTGCTCGTTCACGCTATGAGTCCGACGCCTGAATACAAGTTCGTTACTGCTGACGCTGAAGAGGGCAATTTCCCGTCCGCCAGCAAAGCCATTCGAAGTCATGCCATCAAAACGGCTTTTCAAAGGGGCCCGTCCGAGATGGGCGCCAACACGGCTCTCACATCTAAGGACACCCTGATACACAAATCCCAACTAAAGGGCCGCTTCAGGCTGTCCGGGACCTCTAGTCGTCCAACTCAGAAACGCGGAAAACAAGCATCTGCGTCTGATTCCCGTGTACGCCGTCGTTCCCGACTACAATCTAATGCAACGCGGCGCATCGCTCATTCGTCTCCAGTTTGATCCAGTCTCGTTCAAATCCATATCTGCTTCTTCGTTGCCTCCTTGGGTTCAGAGGTTAGGGAGCGACAGTGCGGACCCTTTCAACACATTGCCCATCCCGAGCAACCCCTCTGTGGATTCTCTGGTAAAATATTGTGAGATTAATTGCTATTCCATGGCGCGCCTCGCCTTGGACCTTTGTGTCATGCGGCTGACTCTGCAGTCATCACGAGGTTCAATCTCAATTCTACCACAACCGACACACAGAGACCATGGTTTCCCTATGCCATGCAGAGCGCCATCATGATGCGCGCCACCCTGTCTCTGGCGGCCGAGTTCCTATCCACAGCCATGCCGTCGCTGGATCCAAAGCTTCAACGCGAAGGATATGTGCAGAAAGGAGAGGTCATGAGGATGATCAGAAGCCGCCTGCAGTCTCGTGAGTGTGCTCGAAGTGCGAGCGAGGATGCCTCGATCCTCGCGGGTGTCGCCATGCTTGGAAGTATCGAAGTCAGTAGCTACCAATGTCTTGATGCTACACAGCGCTGACGGGAAACTGCCAGGCGTTCCAGGGCCATTTCGACGCGGCTGACGTCCATTTGACTGGACTTTACTCCATGATCGAAGCTCGGGGCGGACCGGACACGATCGGCCATGACTACATCCTATGTCGCTGCATAAACTGGTGAGCTCGAGCCCCAATACACACTACCTCGTTCACTCACCTCATTCTTACAGGATCGATATTCAGGTGGCGTCGGCTCTTGGGCGAGTCCCCAAATTTCCAATGTTCCATACGCTGGATCAGGTGTCTCTCCCATCGTCGGTCGTGAATCGCGCAATGACGCCTTTCTTGCCTCACCTGGACAGTCTCAGAGGGCACAACCCCGGCGAGGGCAATGAACCACGTGAGATTTTCACGACGCTCAGGCAGGCAGTATCTTCGCAGGCGGGGTCGATGTCAGCAGACACCATCAGAATTGTCATGAACACAGCTGACAGTTCCATTCTGCATTTTCTCTACGTGGAACGTCGGGCGGCCACGCCTGTGCAGAAACGGTTTCTCGTTCTGGTGTCTGCGGCGCATGTCTTCCTGTACGCCGTCCTGCGGGAGATCCCAAAAACCGGGAACATGGTCCGCATCCTGGTGGCAAGGTTGCGCGCTGCGCTCGAAGATGCAGATTCGATCGCGCTCATCTGGGTCTCCCAGGACGCCGCTCTGTTGTGGGTTCTCTTCGTCGGTATCGTCGGCTCAGGAACAACGGAGGACCGCCAATGGTTCACGTGTCGCTTACATAAAGTCTTTGAGAGAGCCAGAGACAGACTGCCTCTAGAGCGGCGCACACGCGAGAATCTGCAGCAGTTGCTTGCCGGGTTTCTCTGGCGGGATAAGTATTGCCTGCCGGTGCTGGACGAGATCTGGGCCTCGTGGGAACGCAATGTGTCGTAGCCTCAGCTTTTCAAGGCAGTCAAACAAGGAGCGCCGAACGGGCTTGCCTGGGTTTAGCTGCGTGGATCGGAGCATGCTGACATTGTTTGTTCCGCCCATCGTTCCGCTCATCGGGGAAGACATGACCGGGACGACCCGCACTGCAGCAATCTCGGCCGTTGATGCGGTCGTCCGGCTGAAACGAGACGGAAAGTGGCACGACTCAGGCATCGACTCACCAGCAGGGCGGCGGGGAGAAGTGCGTTGATAACTCGGAGGAAAACGAGGGCTCGCGGGCGCGCAATATTTCCCTTTTCGCGGCAACTGGCCTGATCCCCGCAATTTTACCCCAGATTCCATCACACAATTGGAATTGTCAGTTGCTTCCTCCCAACTCCCAACTCCCAACTCCGACCGGGTCGCACTCAGACCCCGCCTAACACCTGGTCCCTCGGACAGCCCCTCTTGTGCCTTGCCCCTGTCCTCGTTCTCATTCCCTTGCAGGAGAGCGAAGAAAACCCCGGCGCAAGCCGCGTCGAGCTGCCAGACGTGCTCGGTTGATGGCATGTCGGCCTAGTCTGCGATGCGAGAACAAACCTTCGGATCCGCTTCGAAGCAGACGCAGGCGCCATTTCATCGAGGCAGTCTCGCGCTGCCCGGCAGCTCATGCGTTCATGATGGTCTGCTGTCGCCACTGAAAATACCGTTCCGCTAGCAAGTCCGTTCTGAGACCGGTCTTTGCTTGCCACCGCGTCCTGGAATGTCGGTCTATTCGGCGAAAATTGCTGTTGCTTGATAAACCACCAAACGGGGCCCCGAAACCATTATCTCTACCGTTGGTAATGAGAGTATGTCAGCTTTTTCACTCTTATTCAGCTGACCAGTCATAGAATCTCAAAAGGCGGGTGGAACTTTGGAAGAGAGAAAAAAAAGGGTCTGCGCCGGTTTCAGTCTACGCTCATAGCTTTGGAGTCTCGAACATGGATGCTCCCAAAGTCCCTGTCCGCACCGGTAGAGATTTGCAGGGAACCTGCCCTCTCAGGTACGGGGAGCTACGCGGGTGGCGTCGACAAGCCTTTCCCGCCTCCTGGTCGATCTTCTAGAAGACTTCCCAATCCGTGACCATGCAAGTGGGATCAGCAAGGATCACGACTCGAGGACGTCGGGATTCTCCGGGACTACCGGCCACGCTATTACGTTCGTCATTGCATCCCACTGCGGGTAACCGGCACTGCAACCACGAGTGGCATAGCGCGCTCAGGCACACTGCAAAAAATCCATCGACTGTCTTTCGGGAGTGTGGACGGCTAGCCTATGGGAAGGCTCTACCCGAGGAGCGGCTTAGGGCCCCCCTTGTTCGGCAATCGCCAACTTGGCTTTTTTTTTTTTTTTTTATCTTCATCTGAAAATTGAGCCTCATGCTCTTGGCTCAACGTCCGATGTGGTCAGAGTTCTTCGGGCAGTCTCAACACCGAGCGAGACGGGGACTTGATATTCGCCAGATACAGAGTGACGCCAACCATGAGCTGTCCCGGCAACAAGACCAGGCTTATTCCCAGTGGACCGGTCGTATTTCGGCGCTGGCCTTGGGTATGGACTATGGACTGACTCAAGGGGCAAGGTGAGGCCACTCTGCGGCTCTACTGCTGGGTCCATTATGTAAAGGAGAGGTCAGAAAATCCACTTTATTACGATGGCAAAACTTGTTGAATTGCTTCAGTCCCGCAGCACTTTGACACCCTCGACGCGACCTTGTTTTCCTGACAACGCAAAACCAGGTAGACTCGCTTTTCCTCCAGGGAAACTTGGGACGCCGTCAGTGGCGTCTGGAATTTCCAGGGACGCTGGTAGATTTCGCGGGGAAACTCTGCAACGGTCTATTCCCCCGCAAAATCACGACGCACGGAATCGACGGGGTTGGGACGAGCTTTGATATCACTGTGAATGACCCGGCTGATGAACCTCAATTTTTCCCCTTCCCGCCCACTCGCATTCGTAGTTGCCGGTGTCACCGCTCCAAGATCGCGGGGGGGACGAGATAAGACCCTTGTTCAAGTGTGCCGGGGCCAGTCTCGTTGCTATCATTCCAACTCCGACGAGTCGAGCCTTTGAGCCCTCGGTCTGACTCCGGGGTCGGCGCTGATGCTCCGCCTCTTGCCACCATATATCCTCCTCCCATCTTCCCGTTCTTTTCGAACTTGTTTTCTCTCGTCCTCAGTCCAACCGGCGCTTGACTGTCTCTCTCGGCCTTCCAACCTCTCAACTGCCGTTCGAACAGCTCAACCCGGTCTCTTCCTCTCCAGTGTGTGATAGTGTGCTCGTGTGCAACACCACCACTAACAACACCCAACTTGGTCCGCCACCCACACGACCAGAACCCTCTCTCAAAAAATCCTTGCGCCCTACCAGGCCCCACGTCTCGCAACACCGCTTCCATACACCCAAAAAGCATCACGCCCGCGCGACGATTGCAAGTATGGATCACGACCAGATCAGACAAACTCGCGGGGCTGAGGCCAAGGACATCAAGTCGGATGGTGCCGTCGTCGCTCCCCAGTTCTCCCACGATGCCGTCTTCCCCGGAGAGGTTGTGGGCGAGGTCACCGACCTCAACCGCCAAGACCTGGAGAAGCAGAAGGCCGCGCAGGGCGACGCGCATTTCCATCGCCTCGGCTGGAAGCGCCTCACCGTCGTCCTCATCGTCGAGGCCATCGCCCTCGGCAGTCTCAGTCTCCCCGCCGCCTTCGCGACCCTCGGCATGGTCGCTGGTGTCATCTGCTGCGTCGGCCTCGGTATTATCGCCATTTACACCAGCGACGTCGTCGGCCAGGTCAAGCTCAAGTTCCCCCACGTGTCGCACTACGCCGACGCCGGCCAGCTGATGATGGGCCGCTTCGGTTACGAGCTCGTTGGTTTCATGTTCGCGCTGCAGTTGACGTTCCTGGTCAGCTCTCACACTCTCACCGGCGCAATCGCCTTTGGCAACATCACCGACAATGGCGCCTGCTCCATCGTTTTCGCCGTCGTCTCTGCCATCATCCTGCTGATTCTTGCCATCCCGCCTTCCTTTGCCGAAGTCGCCATCCTGGGATACATTGATTTCGTCTCCATCATCCTCGCTATTGGTATCACCGTGATCGCGACCGGCATCAACAAGGACAGCATCACTGGCCCCCACTGGTCCGCTTGGCCCAAGGATGGCATCACTTTCGCCGAGGGTTTCGTTGCCATCACGAACATTGTCTTCGCCTACAGCTTCGCCATCTGCCAGTTCTCCTTCATGGACGAGATGCACACCCCCTCCGACTACAAGAAGTCCATCTGGGCCCTTGGTATTATTGAAATCTTCATCTACACCCTCACCGGCGCCCTCATCTACGCCTTCGTTGGCCAGGATGTCCAGTCCCCTGCCCTGCTGTCCGCCGGACCCTTGATCTCCAAGATCGCCTTCGGTATTGGTCTGCCGGTCATCTTCATCTCCGGATCCATCAACACCACTGTCGTCGGCCGCTACATTCACGGCCGTGTCTACAAGGACTCCATCATCCGTTTCATCAACACCAAGATGGGTTGGATCACGTGGCTGGTTCTGATCACCGTCATTACCGTCGTCGCCTTCATCATCGCCGAGGCCATCCCCTTCTTCTCCGAGCTCCTGTCCATCAGCTCTTCCCTCTTCATCTCTGGCTTCACCTTCTACTTCCCTGCCATGATGTGGTTCATGCTCATCCGTGAGGGCTCTCCCTTCGCCAGCCACAACCTCGGCAAGACCGCTTTGAACGGTCTCTGCTTCGTCATTGGCATGATTGTCCTCGTTTGCGGTACTTACGCCAGCATCGTCGAAATCGTAAGTTCTCCTCCAAGATTTACGGGCCATGTGCAGACTGCTAATTCCCTTAACAGAAGCTCAAGTTCGAAACCGGTGCTATCCACAGCCCGTTCACTTGCGCTGCGCTCGGCTAGATCACGTTGTGATTGCATTTTGAGTAATTAATGAATATACCCCTGTGTTATACACCGCACCGCCGTTCTCTAGTGCCTTTTGATTCAGTGATGCTCATGAACGCTGTGATAAAGAATATTTGCAGCTTTGCGCCTGCTTGATAATTTGCGGCTTGATTTCAGAGGGATTGCACCTGCATTAGCTCTAGCGCTCATCTGCTACCATGCGAACTTGCCTCTGATCCACTTATACCATGGGAGAGTTATTATCTTCTGATCACGTCTTACAGCAGTTGCAGCATGACCAGTTGTGAAGCTAAAAGATCTAGTCTCAACTTACACCATGTGCTGATTTGGGTATCGGTGGTTAAATCCACAGAAGATCTGTATTGTGAATCAAAGTACACCTCATCGCCGGCTGAGCCAATGAGTCGAATAGCCGCGTTCCAGACCGGCATGCCCACCCATCTGGCTTTGCGAACGAGGCGAACGGTGTAGAAGATACTATTGTTGAGCCATACAACGAGCCAAGCGGTGCTCGTTTGCATCAATTGCAGATATCTCACGGGGATTAATCATGGGTGGGCGCGTTGGCCTGGATGTGCCATCAACCTGGGCTGGAAAAAGCTGCAGCCAAGCAATCTGCGTTCCGTTCTCGTCCTCGGTCTCCGAGACTTCACATTGGCTACCCGGGATGTCTGCGGACGTCCTTGTCGGCGTGAGAAAGTGGAGAAAGACGACGCTGCGGTCGGGCCGCCCTTCCCAAACCCCTTCAGCTGTCACCGCCCGCACTGCATCCTATACACCAGGTAGGTAGGGCCCTGTCAGCTCGAATCACCCCGCCGAAAGTAAACAAACCCATCCGCATCATCAATCAACCCATCATCGCCTTGTCTCTCAATTGACAGACCTTCACCCGCCCAGCCTCCGTCCTCCCCCCCCCCTTTCGACTTACATCCACCAAAATGGGCGCCGACGACAAATCCGACAAGTCCAAAGTCCACAAGCTCGCCCTCAAGGGCAGCGCAAAGCTCGTGGCCGAGTTTGTCAGTGCCACCCTGCCCTCCCCCGGCCTCCTC
Organism: Colletotrichum sansevieriae; assembly: GCA_026260285.1. Lineage (NCBI taxonomy): Eukaryota > Fungi > Ascomycota > Sordariomycetes > Glomerellales > Glomerellaceae > Colletotrichum > Colletotrichum sansevieriae. The sequence continues at coordinate 28,842 of JAOQIF010000150.1, forward strand.
CTCAGGCCGACCGGCTCTCGAGCTTCGCAATCGCCGACAAAGAGATATAACGCTGACCGTGATGTCGCCTTTCTCTAGTTCCAATACTCGATACACACTATTCTGTATACTTTTCCAGGTCGCTGTCGCCGCTCCTCGCGACCTAGAGCTGACCGTTTCCCAGCTTCCAAAGAGGCGTGTATCCCGCCGAAGACTTCACCGCGTAAGTGCAGCTGACCTTTTCCTACATTGCGACCGCTTATTTGTCTTTAATACAATACTGACACACGAGTTTTCGATAGCGTCAAGAAATATGGCCTCAACATGCTAGGTTCGAGTCCCGAAGCCCCCACACCCTCGAACGATTGCGACGAGCGCAAGCTAACGAGGCCCCCCCCCCTTTTTGCAGTATCGTCCGACGACCAGGTCAGGGCATACATCAAGAAGATTATGGGCCAGCTGGATCGCTGGATGCTGCGCGGGAAGATCTCCAAGCTTGTCATTGTCATCACCAACAAGGACACGGGTGAACACGTCGAACGTTGGCAATTCGATGTCAGAGAATCACTCCATTACCCGCGAATTTTCGTTGAAAGGAGCCAACCCCTCCTTGCTGACAAGTTGTGGCGTTGCAGGTGCAAATCTTCGGCAAATCCAAGTCGTCCAAGTCGAAATCAGGATCCAAGGCATCGGACCAGGAAAACGTCGCGCCGGGGTACGTTGTTTCTCCTGAACTCCACCACTTCACTTACTTGTACCCCCATGGCTGACGGATGGGGACCCCTCCTATTTGCACCGAACAGGTCGACGACAGAAGCCGCACCCGAAAAGACCGAAAAGGAGATCCAAGACGAGATCGCCGCCATCTTCCGACAAATCACTGCCTCGGTGACCTTCCTCCCCCAACTCGCTGGCGACTGCACGTTCAACGTGCTCGTCTACGCAGACGCCGACAGCGAGGTCCCCGTCGAATGGGGTGACAGTGACGCCAAGGAGATTGAGAACGGCGAGCGCGTCCAGCTGCGTGGCTTCAGCACGAGCAACCACCGCGTTGATACTCTTGTGAGCTACCGTCTGGCAGAGTGAACGGTCATACTACCGAGAACATGTAACATTATGAGGCACGGTGAGAAGGGCGTCTGGCTATTCAGTATAGGCCCCCGGAGCGGGAATCTTTGAAAAAAAGCATGCCCGATACCGGCATAGCAAGGGCGTCTTGGCGTTGTGGTCATGGAAATTTACCCCAAGGAAGATGAAGCCACTCTGGATCAACAAACATCAGTTGTTGCTAACTTTTGACCATGTGGTCTCATTCCCTCCTTTTCTATTTCTTCCATGCATGTTTCTCATCTGCATTCAGCCGCCACTCCCGCCATGCTACCTTATCTCCGTTGAACAGTTGATGCATACCACCTCGTGCCGTCCTTAAGCTTTGGGCAGTAATGTCTGACCAAGTCTCATCTTGACCTCGCACCGTAAACGCCTTTCTGTATCACCTCATTGGCCTAGACTCGCTTGAAGAAGTAGACGTAGGCAAACTTCCTCATCTCCTCGATCTCACCCGCCTCGACGACCTTTTCATCGTTGAACAACACCCACACGGGCTGCCCGTTGATCTCCTTGCGAATGAAGGCTACGTAGTGTCTGCAGTCATTGTTAGCGCGGTATCGCGGATGCTGGTTTGAATAGTAATATACCCAGCGTGAATGCTTGTGCCCTTGTGGCATGCGATTGACTGGAGCTGGTAATTGGCGGGGGTAGCTGCGCTTCCTGCCTCTGCCTTGGGGACAGAAGAATCAGTTGCTCCGGCAGCCGCCTCATCTTCGTCGAATATGCCTTGGTCGTCGGGGTGGCTGAAGAGCCATTCCACAGCTCGTTCGACATCCCCATTCGTCTCACGGAGAGCCTTCTTGGCCTGAGGCATGGAGAAGCCCATAGCTCCTAGCATCTCAATCTTCTCGGGGTCAGCCGAGCTGCCTCCGGCAGTAGCGCCAGCGCTTAGCACCAAGGGTTCATCAATATCGGGATCCTCCATATGTGCAAAGAGCCACTCCATCGCAGTGTTGGCATCGGAGTTGCCGGTGGCATGTAAAGCTCTTTCACAGCGATTGCGGCCAAAACCCATCGCCTCGAGCTGACTGACAGCCTCGGCATTGGCGACAAAAGCCGGGGCAGCGGCCTCGGGTTCGTCTGGCAGCGTCTCTTCGGACGCCTGCAAGCCCTTGGAAAGGTACTCGTCGAGAGGGAATGGCTCATCAGGAACGATGACCGGTACATCAATCTTCATAGGCACCCAGTTGACGACTGTCATCTTTCGAGCGTTAACGACAAGATTCTCCGGGAGCGTTTTGAACAGGGAACGCTTCGTGTAACCATCCTTGCTACCGCACGCAGAACATGTCAATTCCACGACTTCTTCGGCAGTGAAGTTGTCGAGGCACTCTTTCAGCGTGACTGCCTTGTATGCGTCCGGCTTCGTCTCGGCTCCGTCGGCCGCGGGCATCTTCTCTAGAGGCACGTCGATGAAGATGGTATCCTGCTCATTGGTCGTGTACCGCACTTTCTTGCATCCAAGACATTGGAGTCGCTGCTCCAGGACGAACCGGAACAGTTGGGTAGGATCGCCGAGGTCAGACGGGTGCTGAGATCGCGTGACCAGCTTGAAGATGTGCAGCAGCAACTCAAATGCATCTTGTTGCCGCATGGTAGAAAATTCTTCGTGTCCTCTGCCAATCAAGTGTTTCAACATGGCAGGCGCCAGACCCTTTTGGTGGGCGATCTCGGGAGACTGCTCAGATGCAACCACGTCCGAATCGGGCTTCGAATACCGGCCAGAAATCAGGCCATCTGCCATCTTGCGCAGCTGCGTTTCAAGGTCCGCCGCAGGCTCTTGGACGGCAGGAAGATCGCGGTCTGGTAGATAGTATCGGTTCTTGAATGCGGGTGTGTCGAATAAGCATTGGACAATGCTGGCCAGATAGCAGCTGTTGCCGAGATTCTTAAGGCCAGTCAAGCCAGCACCGAAGAGCGGTTTCAGCTCCTTGCCATCCTCCGTGGTCATGCTGAAGTCCCAACGCAGATTCTGCTCGATTTGCATCTCCGTCAAACTCTTCTCGGTCTTTTGTCGATCCGCCAGTATGATTCCCCAGTGACCTAGATGTTGACCCAAATCTCCGTCGATCCGCTCCTCGTCACACTTGTAGCAGTACACGTCTGCTGTGCCTTCAGGGGTGATGGACCCCAGTTTCACAGCAACACCATGGCCGGACTCAGTCGAGTGGGCGAGAGCGTGGGAGTTGCCGTCAACACCACCCATCTGCTTACGTCCACAGCCTAGATTTCCACACTCCAGACAGAGCCACAAGTTCTCGTGTAAATCACAAGCGGAGCAGTGTCCGAGATCGCCTGACTGAATGGTCCGGGGCTCCGATTGCTGCATCAGCAAGATGTGTTCGCAGCTGGTCAGCTCTTGCTCCCAGGCCTTGACCTCCTCTTTGCGGGAGAAGGTATTTGCCTTCATGATACCCTCGACGATGGGCGCAAGCTTGTCGCTTGTCTTATCCAAATCGTGGTTGCACTCCAAGCATTTGACAGTAGTTGCGGTATCGAATCGGTCCTCTTCGGTCTCAGCGGCAATGGCAAGTTTGGACATCTTGAGGGGGGGTTCATCGCGAACAACAACTTTGCGAGTGCGGCGAATGTTAAGGACGAGAGGGTGATTCCATAGCTGTCGGTGAAGCTGAGCATGGTTGCGATCGCCGGCACAACCACCGTTGAAACATTGGAGGCAGACATCGACACCGGCCGGATCATCCTAGGTATCTCGGGTTAGTAAAAGGCATCGCAAAGAAGCACGCATGGCTAGGCAGAAGGACGTGGGCTTACTAAAGAGTCGAAGCATTGGGTGCAATCCTCGCGGTACACCGAGTGGAAGGGTGCTGGTGGTTGGAGGGCTATAAGGAATTAGTCAGGAGCTTCATCGAAATTCGACAGACTGGTGATCAGAGTCCTAGAAGGAAGGACGAACATGAGCCTACAGTCTCAAGGTGTGGGCACGCCATGGTGGAAACCTTCGCCGTGGTCACCGCTGTCGTGACGAGCTTCTTCAAGAAAACGTAGAGAAGCTGGTGCTCGGGAATTGTTTGCAGAAGAGAAATCGCCCGCGTAACGGTGGTATAACGAGCTTTGAGGAGGTGGCTGAACTGAGCTCCGTCTTACCAAACTGTGCAAGCAGGTAGGAAGGGCGTTGAGTTGGTGTTCGCAAATGGTGGGATGGATAGGTGTTGCCCCGCGGTAGGATCCCAGTTACCACAGGGCGCGGTGGTTGCTGCTGGAAGCTGCTGTAAGCTTAGGTAGGTTGGTGCTTGCCGCCCCGCCTTAGGTCACCCAAGAGCCTATCGATTACGTAGAGAGTGGGGCGCAAAGACCTATTAAGTCTATTAAGTGAATTGTGCTTCTTTAATGCATATACTGAATTATTCCAGGTAGTTTAGAGATACGATATCAGTTATGATCTAATCCGATTTCCCCGGACTTTGAGGGGTCCATGGAAAAACCAGAAGAACCGAAGAAGAGAAATAAAGCGGGGCGCGTACGTAACAGCAGCGACGACGGAAGTGCACGGCGTATCTAATCAGATCCAATTTCTTTCGTCGACGAGGGCAATGACAAATCCCGCCCAGCCAGCTGGTAAAAGGCAGGCGGACTGGCAGACTGGGGGCGGGACGTATCTCATCCTTCGTTGGGCCGAGGGAGCACGACTTATCTGGACCAATCAACATGTCTTCTTCTCGGAGAAGTGGGGGCGGACCAAATTTGTCTTCTCCGAGGCGCCGAGCCTAGTGAGCTCTCCATGACTTAATGCATAGTCATTGATAGCTGTGATTGGTGGCTGTAACTGTCTACCACCGAGATCGCCATCGTTCTCCGTCACAAGTCCCGAAACCGCAAAGTCACCTCTGCCAGTCCTGGGCCTCCCCAGTTATCCCCGATTAGAACCTTCGCCTCCTCTCCCGTGCCCTCATTACTGCGACCGCTCCGTATCTCAACAAATCCCTATATTCGCCATCTGTTTTCGACTTATTATCTCGACATACTTCGGATACCCTACGCAGCCTTTGCTGACTTCAGATCAACCTGCGAAAGTTGCCAAAGCTCGACACAAGAAGCCCCACGAAAGCAAAAAAAATATCGTAACCTCCGCTCTCTTCACGATGTTCTCTCGATCCCTTCGTGTCGCCTCCCGCGCGATCCTCACCACCTCCATCCGCCCCTCCGCCGCTCCCGTGCGCCAACTTGCGCCTGCTGTCACTGTCGGCGCAACGAGGGCATACCACGAGAAGGTCCTTGACCAGTGCGTGACCCTCGATATCAAGCTTGAAAGGTGAAGGGTGCTGACGTCCGCCAAACAGCTACTCCCGCCCCCGAAATGTCGGTTCCATGCCCAAGGGTGACCAGGACGTCGGTCAGGGCCTTGTCGGAGCTCCCGCTTGCGGTGATGTCATGAAGTAAGACACTTTCCCTCCAGACTGCAACTCGATGCAAGAAAACCTTTGTTTTAGCCTCTCGGCACCCAGGGCACAGCGACCAGCTTGGACGGACGTACGCTCGCTGTACCCTATGTGCCCTTTCGGCTTATGCCATGCGACTCGGAAAATACCAGGAGCCGTAGATTGGATGCTGACATTTCTCTTTACAGGCTCAACATCCGCGTTGACCCCAAGACCAACACCATCTCTGATGTTAAGTTCAAGACTTTCGGCTGCGGCTCAGCCATTGCCTCCTCCAGCTACCTGACTGAGCTTGTTCGTGGCATGACGTGAGTTATTCTACACCCTATACGCCCTTCAATAATCGCTGACAAAGCGGTGCAGCTTGGAGCAAGCCGGCCGTGTCAAGAACACCGAAATCGCCCAGGAGCTCAAGCTTCCTCCTGTCAAGGTACGCCCTTCGTCTTGTTCATGCACACAGTATAGCGCTTGCCACTAACTTATTAATAGTTGCACTGCAGCATGCTTGCCGAGGATGCCATCAAGGCAGCCATTTCCGACTACTACGCTAAGAACCCCAACGCAAAGCCTACCAACCTCGCGGGCACTGAGGCCAAGACCGAGTCTACCGCCGCATCTGCATAAATCATACGCGCACTCTCTTCATTAAATGTGTTTTTTTTTTTTTTTTTCGGAGCTTGGCTACAGGGCTTTGAGGCCGAGGGGTTGTGGTGTGTGTGGTGTGGCTGAGTGGACCGGCAGTTTTGGCCGAGACGAGATTCCTGTCGTTGCAAACGTTTTTCAACAAAAGCAAATCGGAGTTTGGGAAGGGAATTCGGGTACGCAGGCTTTGAACGAATGGAAGTCTTCCATTGTGACCCGCGGCGGCCGCCGTACTACGAAGGCCGACGCTGCCACAACGCAGACCTTGACAGTTTGTTCCAGCCATAAGGCTAACGACGGGTTAGGGCTGTACGTTAGTATTAAAATACTAATCGTGTAGTTGCGTTTATTAGCGGTGCGACAGAGACATAGCAAAATGCAAGATGACCTGGTCCCGCCACACCCAAACCGCATCCCGCTGCACATTGCTCTCTTCCCTTTGGCCGTGTGGACCGAAGAAGGCGCGACGAGGCACTGCAATTTTCAGCGAGGCATGAGATCAAAATTCGGGGCTCATGCGATCTTTGGATCGCTTTTCCAGGGATACGACCCAGCCTGCGTCATGCTTGAGGAATTCGCTGCCAAAGGTTTCATCTTCGACATATCGTGATGTTTAGCATTTTCGTCGGCGGCGACTGGTAATATTGTTGATTCAATGTGCGACACTGCTGTGAGTCACTTGGGTCCATTGCATCCATGCTCAACAGCTTTCGGGGTTGACTCGGAAACATCTCATGAGATTGTGCGAGGCCGATGACGGCCCCCGGTACCGCCGGTGACTCGGGTAAGCAGAGTCGGGACAGCTTCCGAACACTCGAGTCACTGGCCACGCCCTGAGTCTTGAGTACAACCACTTTGCGGACCGAGTTGAGTTCTCGAATGTAAACGATTCGAGAACCTACTAGTAAACAACTGCTCACGTTCGGCGGCAGTAATCAACGCCGCCAGGAACGAAATCTTTTGTGGGCTTTTGGCGAGGGTCGAGTCAATGACCAAGCTCTCGGTTTTCTCTAATTCCTCCGGCAAGCCACGATCAGAGAATGCGTATCATGCCACCTCTGTGGCTTCAATCTGCGTTATTGACATTGCCTTGACCAGGCGGCTTGTCTTCTTCGAGGGTCATCCGCCGTTCGCAACATCTGGGACCGGGGCCTGGCGATCGGATTGCCTTTTCAGCTTTTGGTTCTTCCAGCTTCATTCGAGATGTGGAGATTATGAGAATATTTTGAAGGTCACATACAGACAAAGTCTGGTTTGAAATCATGCCTGTCGAGCATGTTATTCTCTCCCTTCCGTGCTTGTCGCACCGCCGGCTAGGTCTGTAGCCTCGTAACCACAGGTGGCAAGAAGGCGGCGATCTAGATGAGCGGCTTCTCGAAGTGCCCCTGAGATTCGAGAAGTAAAACCTAATCAACGTGATTAAATGAGGAGGCTTGAGGTTGCGTACTTTTACCATGTGTGATCACTGTCGAGCGACGCAATCGCTTGCCAGGAAGACGAGAATGACGAAGACACTCGAACACCAAAGAAAACTTGTCAAAAGCAGCCGCATGCAAGCGCTGTAAACCCCTGGCGATCTGCGTCTTCTCGGAGCCCGTCTGCAGGCTAACGGGTCTGAGGCGTCATTATCATTGCTTTTTCCCCTTAGAACGGTGGACATCAGCTTAAGCGATGCACCTCCGCGGCTCTTTCAACCGGTGCCAGATGCAGCGAGGGCTATTTTGCCCTACTTTCTGACGACAGCGGCGTATGAATTGGGTTGCAAGTCCACAGCGGTGGCTGGCACGAGTTAGTTCGTTGACATGGAGCTCCTAGACGCGAGCTGCTGATCATGATTCCCGGAATGTGCGGCGTTGACATCAAGTTGCAGGTCGCGTCGGCACGGGGGTTGGCGAACAGTTGCTAGAGTTGTCAATGAACAACAAGAGAACAGGGCATCAAACTTGGAAGACCACTCGTGATCTACAAAATTGCGATAAATATGCCACCCAGACCGGGGTAAGAAACTTTAGAGATCTAACCAGTTGATGCCGATATTGCGATAAGTGGACACCTCTTATCCTTCAATAGTGGGAGAGCAGCTACTCTGTAAAAAAGCCATATTGGTCTCACGTTGATATAAGAAGTTACATCCCCCAGTTTCTAGTCCTCAACCAACAGCAATTCGTTCTTTGGGCTTTCAATCGTAACCTACTTGTTCCAACACGCTCGAGGATGTCCCCCCCATCACTTGAAACCCTTAAAGAACGTCATGAACTTGACGATGAGGCGCCTTACGAACCAGACGACACCGATTGCAGTTCCTCAGAGTAGACATTGGTGGCCTCCGATATAGACGGAACCCGCGACGGAAAACATGTAAGTTTGCTAACACACCATGGTCCTAATCGTCTAACCTTCTTCCTCAGGATCTTCGAGCAAAGAAGAAGAAGGCCGCATACGAGAAGTAATCGAACGATTCCGAGGCGGCGCTCGATTTCCTCCGCAACATGGATGTCATGACAGATGGCTGGTGCCGACTTAGCACGCTCGCCCCCAACAAACCCGGAGGTTACGCGCAAGTCAACGCTGATGGTGCCAAGAAGTTCTGTACACTGCAGGAGATGGTCGTCTTTGCCGCCGGCTTGAAAACTTCACCAAACACCCAGATTTCTCACTTATGCGACAAGCCGCTTTGCACGGTACCAAGTCATGTTACGGTCGAGTCACCCGAGGACAACAAAAGGCGGAAGGGATGCGTGGCTTGGATGCCTTGTGGTCACTATATGGATTGCCCGCGCAGGACGCTATGTTGTGAGCACCGACCTCGATGTATCACATTTGCGGAGGGTTTCTCTAGCTATGAGGAATTTTTGAAGAGAGGTATTCATGAGAAGGAGTATCTCCCCGACGAGAATTGTTTCCCACGGAAGAAGAGAAAGCTAGGCCCACAGCTCGAATCTGATCATAAGCAAGTTGGTCATTATTCGTGATGGTATTCGATGTCATGAACCCGTCGCGAGCCAGGGAGGATGGGTATGTAGTCAAACTTTCATGTGTTGTAACCTTTGTGCGAGAGTTACACTGAAGGCTGGAGCTTCTTATTTTGTTTGTCTATTGAAAAGCGACACATCCTCTTTCTGTGATGGGAGTTCGTATACTAGCCGATTACCAAGTTGAACAAAGTTTACGGAATTGACGATCCTTGTAACTATCTCGTCGCTGACGGCTGGGCATGCATCAGACTCTACCTGGACCTTGTTTTTGGTATAAGATACTGAAGCTGATTTTGAGCTTTACCTGTCTCCCTTGTCGAGATGAGCACCACCGCCGCAACCATTGCTATCTCATCTTACTTGGAGAATACAACGTCAGCCTATGGGCCAGCCTTAGACATGGCAGCGGCGATTCAGCTCGGTTGAGTAGACGCCGTAGCTCCACCCGTAAGTATGTCCCTCCCAACCTTGGCATTCACTGAGGTGTCCAAAAGAGACTCTTCACCTAATTACCAGTCCGCCCAAGCCTATTTTTCTCTATTTGAGCTCGACACCATACATGGTCGATACAACAACGCACCAGCCGGCTCACCACCAGAAAAACTGCGGCCCTGGCTTAACGAATACGGTTGACAGTAGTGACCAAAGGACAGAGTTCGTGAACACTTCTCCTCCGCCTTTGGGCCTGCAGACGAATCTGCAATGTCTACTCGCGACCCAGCACCTTCTTGTCCCTACCGGACTCCCTGCCGGACAAATCTGATGATGTGGATACCCAAAATCGCGCGGACCATGCAGGATAAGCGACCAGATGAGGTCCTCAAGGTGAAGAGCGAGGTGGCCAGGCACTGCCGGGATATTGTGGGCTGCAAAACAGACGAGGTGCGATGTTCGGACCTGTTGCTCATCATGTCGGTTCTGCAGGAGACGCGGCTATGCTTCGACTACATCGCAAATTCCCGGTTTCTTGAAGGCCGGAACGGTGGTACCGGATTGGCGGCTACGAGGTCGTGCTGCAGAACGCCGGCGTTCGCTCCATGCTGGCCATGGACCCGGTTCAGCGGCCTGGCGCAGCTGTGACAGCCGTCAGCAACAAGAGCCAGAGCATGATCAACGAGTTTGTGGAGCCGTGCAACCTGGCCAAAGCCAACGTTGCGTACCTCGAGGCCAATATGAGCCGCTTTCAAAGCATGTTGAACAACCCTATATGTAGAAGAGGCGACGAACCACGGCGATGGCGGCCCAGCGGTCTCAGACTTAGCTTCACGGAACGCATATGATGGTCCGATAGAAGGGCATGGGTTGTGATGAACTGACATTTCCATGGTGGTGGAAAGACCTCGTGCGACCCCTTCGGTCCTCAGGGTACCCACGCGGACCGAATTTAGATACACTTGGCCAAAAACGACTCTTGCGGCCACTCACTGTTTCGTCGTCGGCGATGTTGATGGCGACCCCGCACAACACCTCCCCTGTGCTCGCTCTAAGGTTTGGCTTCACGCCGGGGGCCTCTTCTCTCGCAGGCACAGCAAGTGGTGCAAGGGGCTTATGCAAGCCGCCTCTGCTCGAAGGCAGACAGTGTCATACACAACGATAAGGTCTCATTTTTCAGAGACTGCGAGGCACTGTAAGTTCCGAGCGTTCGACGCGGGACAGTTATATGGGGTCAAGTGGCCAGCGAAGTCTTGGTAGAGAGGGCGTCCGCGCCAACCGTTGTGCTTCGCGGACACAATTGGGCTATCTAATTTCACGGTCTCCCATGCGCCGGAGTTGAAAGATTATCTGTAGCGGGACATCAGAGAGATATGAGTGTCGAGCTGGAATCGGAGGAGTGGGTGACTGATACCCGTAATTTGGGTCTTCCTGACGACATGGGAGTCGTCGTGATTGGAGGCAACCAAGGCTTTTCCTACTGAGTATAGAGAGCGGTGTTTCCTTACAACAGTCACTATGATTAGACGTTGATGCTATAGGCAACCTGGAGCCTTGTGCCTCGACTGTGGAGGAGCTTTCAGAATTTCCTGATTAGGCACCCCACCAAGGACCCGGACGAATCTCGTGGCGTAAAAGTAGCTTGATTTTTTACTTTCATGAAACCATCCGATATCGTGTCATGCTGGAAACCTAAGCCCTCCGCAATAGCAGCGTTTGACCTGGTCCATTTACAGAGCGTCACTTCATCGAGGGTGAACAGGCGGCGGCGGCGGAGGTCCACCTTGCGACTCGGTCGTGTAACTGTTGGAGCCGTTATCGCTATCCTCCTCGGAAGAATCCGACGCATCGTCCGCGCCCGCATAATGTAGGAATAGCACCCGTACCAAGAAGCAGGCGCTGACAAGAAGTGGAAGGATCTGCACGACGTCGGAGATGTTGTTTACATCTGGTATGCGATTCCAGGAGACAGTGAGCTCGATGGCGGCCGTGAGCGTTGCGGCCACGGCAATGTTGCTGAGCGTCTTGAGCTCCTTCACGGTCATGACGTGCGTTCGCCTGCGGTAATTCATGTCAGCTGTGTAAGTCTAACGATCCGACGCGGTACTGACTTGATCCTGCGTTTCTTGCGCCTTTCACGCCAGAACGGCACCTTCCAACCCGTCTTCAGCAGAAGAACTAACACGCAGGCCAGCAGGATGATGAAGCAAAGGAGTGCGTTGAATGCGATGAAGGGCTTATTTCCGAGGCTGACGCGGCTGAAGAAGAACCCGTACTGGGATGGCGAGCAGGAATCCTCAGGGGCGACTGAGCACCAGAACCAGATACCCACAGCCGTCAGTGCGAGTAGCAAGGCAAAGTTGAGGCCCTTGTAAGCGGGGCTGGGCGTTTCCTTGGACCATCGGAAAGGGTTCCAATAGGGATTGAAGCAGGTTAACGCTCTCCAGATGTACAACGGAACGAGGAAGAGGTAGGCGCCTATCGCCAGGAGATAGACGATGTAAATGTCAGCTGGCTGCAGTGGTGTTGAGGACACCTTGACGACAAGACCGAGAAAGGCAGAAGCCGAAAGAAGCAGGCCAATGAAGCGTATGTCAGGGAGGCCAGCGACCTCCAGATATTCCGCAATTATTGCCCCGAACCATTGGACGTAAAACGCCACGCGGAGGCCCAAGCCGTACAGTTCAGGCCTACCTTGTACCTTACAGCTCTCCATGATCTCTTCCTAGGGTGTCTTGTGCGGGAGGATAGAACGAGTCGCGGAGACAATCTGCATACAGTGTATGCCCCCACTGGGAGGAAGACCGCCATTATCTACTTCGTCCTACCACCCCTCCATATCGTGCTGTCCCTGCGGGGCGCGGTCTTGTCAATGTGTAGGCGCAACGTGGGCTGCCGTCCATTGAAGACTGAGCAAGGGTCAACACAGCATAGTCAGATCGCACAAGGGTGGTGATGTGATCCGGCGACCACCTTCGCCATGGGGCATCAATGGTCAGCCTCATTGGCGGGATACGGCAGGGTTGAACCACGGATCTGTGCCTGCTTTAGAAGACATTCAAAGAACTGCGGGCGATTGCTAGTTCCCGTTGCAGTTTTGAGCCGTGTTGCTTACGCCGAGGACACTATTGGCTGACATGCTGGCCTAAACGGAGGCAGCACCTGTGCCCAATTTGATCGACTATTGCTTGGCCGGCTCGTCAGACGTCGGTGTCGAGTCTCGCTTGACTGTGCAACAGTCTAGGCGGCTGTGACCATACAGTAGCCCGACCACTTTCTTTCCAGACTCATGGTTTTGGGAGTCACTGTTGAGAAGCAAGCAAAGATGGATATAAAGGCGGGCTGGTTCTTTGTGCGGCAAATGAGCCAATATAAGATGAAGGCCTCAGTATCTCAACAAATCATCTGCGACACATTAGGCCCAACTGGGGCCTGGGGACGAATTAGAGATCTCTGGACCGACCGGGCGAGCGACTCCCAATTCTTCAGCAGATACCCATCAGGCCCGAACAGGGTTCTTCAATGAAAGAGTGACAGCTGGCAGTGAGGGGAATGTCAAGGTGAAGCGGGACATCAGAATGGCAGGCGGGGGATCGCATGGGGACTGATGTAGGAAGGTGGAAAAGCCTGAGTGGGACTGAACTCGAGCTCCGATCTTAGTGCGGGGCTGCTCTGTGTCTCGGCCGAAACGGGTGTAGCGTAGGACCCTGATGCGGTATCGCTTATCGGCTTATCAATAATCGACTTTCAGCTCGATAAGGCCAATCGATAAGCAATTTTTTTTCCCCTTCGCCTTTGCGCCCAGTGTTTCCACCCCTCGACCCGAAATCCATTCTTTCTGGGGAAGCGTAGCTTCGCAAGTCAATTCCGCAGCGACACAAGCCCGAGATCGCTATAATGGCCGCTACGAAGCATTCCCTCGCCGACAGCGAGCCCGAGCACAACGGTGCCGTTGAGGCGTCTCGCCCGAACAAGAAGCAGAAGGTCAAGGATCTCCCTGTCGGTGGCGATGTTGACAGCGACGAGGCCGCCGAGTTGAAGAAGCAGAGGAAGAAGGAGAAGAAGGAGCGCAAGAGGGAAAAGGAGGAAAAGAAGAAGAAGAAGGAGGAGAAGAAGAAGGTGAAGGGCGACCAGGTCGAGTCTCCCGCGGACAGCCCTGCTGTTGCTGCGGAGGATAAGATGGACGTTGACGAGGACGAGAAGGCCGAGAAGAAGAGGCAAAAGAAGGAGAAGAAGGACAAGAAGAAGAAAAAGGAAAAGGAAGCGGAGAGCACAGGCAACAGCGAGAAGCCTGCTGTTCCTGGCGTTGCCGGCCAAGACTATGTGCAGTCCGCCACCCTGACTGGCCTTCCGCAAGCCGACATTGACGCCTTTATGACCGCCGAGACCATCACCATTACGGATCCTACGGACAAGTCCTCTCACCTCCGCCCAATCCTGGAATTCTCCTACCTCCCGCAGACCGAGCTCATCAAGAAGAACCCCTTCTCCGCCTACAAGAAGCCGACCCCCATCCAGTCCGCCTCCTGGCCCTTTACGCTGGCTCGCCGCGACGTTATTGGTGTAGCGGAGACAGGCTCCGGCAAGACCATGGCCTTTGCCCTGCCTCTTGTTGAGGGCATTTCTCAGATCAAGAAGCGCGGCATCAAGGCCGCTGTGATCTCACCAACACGCGAGCTGGCCATGCAGACCCAAGAGCAGCTCGAGCACGTCGCCTCTCTCCTCGGCCTCAGATGCGTGTGCATCTACGGCGGCGCCTCCAAGGACGACCAGCGCGCTCTGCTGAACAAGGGTGCTGGTGCCGACATCATCGTTGCCACCCCGGGTCGTCTCAAGGACTTCATGGCTGACGGCACCATCGACCTCAGCCAAACGCGCTTTGCCGTTCTGGACGAGGCAGACCGTATGCTCGACAAGGGTTTCGAGGAGGACATCAAGGAGATCCTCGGCAGCATGCCGCCGCGCGAGGAGCGCCAGACGGTCATGTTCACGGCGACGTGGCCCGCTTCGGTGCGCAAGCTCGCCGAGTCCTTCATGGTCGACCCCATCAAGATCACCATCGGCTCCAGCGGCAAGGAGACGGCCAGCGGCGCGGTTGAGCTGCAGGCCAACACGCGCATCACGCAGCGCGTCGAGGTCGTTGACCCCAGAGCCAAGGAGCAGAGGTTGCTCCAGCTGCTCAAGCAGCACACACAAGGCAACAAGAAGAACGACCGCATTCTGGTTTTCTGCTTGTACAAGAAGGAGGCTACCCGTATCGAGAACTTCTTGCAACAGCGCGGCATCCGCGTCGGTGGTATTCACGGCGATCTCCGCCAGGAGCAGCGCACTCGCAGCTTGGAGGCGTTCAAGGCGGGTACCACGCCCGTCTTGGTTGCTACAGATGTCGCTGCTCGTGGTCTGGATATCCCCGAGGTGAAGCTTGTCATTAACGTTACTGTGCGTGCTACTTCGTGCACCCTCTTGAGGCTTGAGACTGACCATTGCTAGTTCCCTCTGACAATCGAGGATTATGTCCACAGAATTGGACGTACCGGTCGCGCTGGCAAGACCGGTGAGGCGATTACGCTTTTTACTCAGCAGGATAAGGCGCACTCTGGATCGTAAGTGACCCGCCAATTACAGCTGACGAAGCCATTCGCTCACAAACGATAGCTTGATCAACATTCTCAAGGGCGCCAACCAGCCGGTCCCTGACGAGCTTTTCAAGTTCGGCACTACCGTCAAGAAGAAGGCCCACGACACCTACGGCGCCTTCTTCAAGGACGTTGACATGACGAAGAAGGCAACCAAGATTGTTTTTGATGATTAAATTCTCCACTGGTGGATGCGGCTGTCTATCTTCGTGTTCTATTTGATGGCAGCTATGCAGCCTTGGGTCTGCGGGCCGAGTTGTAGCATTGCATGAGGAACCTGCGTTCAGCAAAGAGACTAGATATTATTAGATGAGGATTGGCAGGGTCAGGGACAAGATGAGAACTCACATCAGCAGGACAACTGGCACAGAGGCCACGCCAATGGCGAATAAGTCCCTGAATGAGGTTGCAGGATTTGAGGCAGAGCCAGTCACGCGTCGAATGACATGTGGTGCGGACAGACAAACAATAGATGTGATGGCGTTAGGCTGTAATGTAAAAAGTTCAAACGGCGTTTCTAAGGCGCCAAAGTACGATTTGACAAATGCAAGACTCCAAATGATGCGGCACAGCATGTTGATGCAGTTGGCGAAGACGAGACCTGAAGCTCCGAGATCCATCACCCGCATGAAGACAAAGGCCGCGGATCCAAAAGCAACAGAAAATGCACCCATCCAGGCTGATTGCCGGTGCACCTCTGCCTCTGTTGCCACAGAAGCTACAAAAGCTTCAGCTACGCCGTTGATGGCGAGTAGGGGAATGTAGTAGCAGTAAACCGCCAGAACATCGCCGGCGCCTTCGTTCGCCCAGCGTTTGCCAGCGACGAGGGACAGCAGGGGCGGGGCGGCGACGGGACCAATGCTGACGATCACTGCGGAGAGCAAAACGTAAAATCTGAGCAGGGTGTGAAGGTGTTGACTGGCCGTGTTTGTAGTCTCCTTGTATGGCTTGCTGGTCTTTGTGTCCTGAGATAGGAGCAGTCGACTGAAATAGCTGCGGCTGCTCTCTTCAATGGGTTGAAAGACGAGACGAGCAAGCAGCCCTCCATAGTTGTTGGCAAGAGCGTAGACGCCTTGCGATTTGGGAGTGGAGAGAATTGACACGAGGAAGGTGTCGCCCTGGGTAAGGACATGTTTGACGACGCTCTGGGCCATCATGCTCGAGGCTAAGCTGACAGTTGGCCGGTAAAAGTAGGAGGCGATGTAGTCTTGACTTGAGCCCAAGCTCTTTGGCAGTAATGAGAAGCCGCCTGTGGCTGAGAGTCGTGCACCGGTCCAAAGATAGACGACCAAGAGGCTCACGGCATAGGAAAGTTGTCCGGCGGCGAAAGGGAGAACCCCATACTCCATCCCCACTCTGGACGCCCAAAACGCAGTGCCGAAGGTGACGATGCAGCGCAGGAAAGTGGCGATGGACTCTGCCGATGCGCGTGTACCGAATTGCAGTCGTGTCTGCATAAGTACAAAGCAGGGCTCGGAAAGGAGTTCAAGAACGGCGGCGATCGCGTACAAGCGGAGGGCAAGGAGAAAGTTCGGGGTGCCGCGCGTAACATTGTCGACGGATGAAAGGTACAGCCATCCAAGACCAACGGTGACGAAAAATCCCAAGAGAACTGCGAGATATCCTAGGTTGACGACGGCTTGGCTCTCACGGCTTACTTGGGCGTTCGGATCGTCATCTCGTTTGCTGGGGCTGGGGCATGTCTCCTGGCGCTGGACTGCCACGCGCAAACTCTCACGGGCGAAGAAGAGAACTGACAGATAGTAGACCTCCAGCTGGGTAGAGACCCCGAGCAATTGGGCGGTGAGAAAGCGGAGGAGGAGCTGATTGGCGATGAAGGTGACTGCGCGGGATCCAATTTGGAGAATGATGAGCAGGGAGGCGCCACGGACGACGGTTTTGCTGGCGTCTGCCGATGGTTTTTCAGAGGACGACGACATCGCTTGCATCGTCGTCGACTGGCTGTAACGCGGCTATCCGGAGCAGCCCACTTGGGGGTTTTGGGTGGTGTGATATTTGAGGCGACCGTGTTGAAAACGGAAGTTGACGGTTGGTGATTGCCGTCTGATGTGAATGTCGTAGCCGGACCTGCAGCGGGTCGGCCCACTAAGACCACCGCCTGGCTGGGCCGTTCTGCGGTGTTAGTAGAGTGGGGCACCTTGCAACTCACCGAGACCCTTACCGAAGAGCAGGTACTCAAACTTCACTAGGACATTCAAAGCAACAACTTATGTCGACAAGGCGTGGCTCAAGGGTTCTAGGTGCTGTGCTTTCTGATTAGGAACGTTTTTTTTTTCTTTTTTCTTAAAAACCCAATTAAATAGAGGCCTCGTCTGCTAAGGCTCTTCGCGGCACCCAAGTTGCTGCATTTCGCTGCTGCTGTTGTCGCTGTCATTTTTCTCATCATCGAATAGGTACCTAACGCAATGCAGCAATGATAGATAGCTAAGAGTGTAATAGTATTTCACTTGGATGTGATCTATTAGCTGCAATAAGAAGCACCGATGCGAAATCTAAAGCCCAGCTTGATTCGAAGAATGAGCCCGTGCTTCCTTTTCGCGCCGTTATTTTGATATACACGGCCGCGCGTGTTCGCGCCTCTGGAGATTCAGGAATGCAGCTAGAAGTCAGATGCGGGGATATCCCAACGTCGTCGAAGAAGCATCGACTCAGGCGTCATGAAAGCCATGCATGGGCTGACTTGTCATCGACTCGCCGCCAAATTGGGTCATAGACGGCTGAATGTCGCCAGACAGCGAGAGGCCGGTCCTTTGTCGTGAGCAGGTGATGAGTCGAAACGTTATTCTGGTGGCTAGTGGTGTGAAGATGACTTGGTCTTCGAAGCTGCGACCTCCAGCGGCGGATAGCTGCACAGCTTCCGTTGCACAAGCTCCCCGCAGCCTATAGGCGGTGGTTTCCAGGAGTAGCACACTCTCTGTCGTCATAGGAGCCTTCGAGACGTCTCATTCGTCGAAGAATTGACCGGATTTGAAGAGAAAAGGTCGGAAGCTCTCCAAGGTTCGGTTTTCAGTTGATTCATTCCGTATCTAGAGTCCTCATGCGCAAATCAGAAACAGGAGCGAAGGGCCGCCCATTAGGCACTTACCTACTGAAGTACCTTAAGGTAAGGTAGGTAAGATCTCAGGCAGGCGTGGATAATTTTGGCAGGTGGGTCGTGCCTGGAAGCGTTCCTGGATTCATCTAGAAGTGGATACCGCAAAGGCACCATCCCTGTCTTACCTTAAGGTACCTTACTAAAGTAGGCACCTCACGGCAATCGATCTGTTTGGGCAGGATGCGCCTGCCCTTGTTTGGTTGGACGCGAATGTGTCTGTTCCTTCCTTCCTTCCAAAATGTGAGTCGACCAGCCAGTAATTACGTGGGCACTTGCCAACTGGAAGCAAAATGGAAATACGGAAAAGTACATGGCATGTGTGATAAATGTAGCTCTAACAATGGCCGTCGAAGTACCGCCTAGAAAACTCCGGCTTCCCTTACCAAGCTAGGGCGCCATGTGCGCTGTCTCTCCCCTTGTCTTTTCTTCTCCAGTCACGTCCACTCTCTCAAGGTCCCAAAGGTCCCAGCGGCTTCTCACCATCGCATCCTCTTATCCTCCAACATTTTATTTCATCCCAACTCGCGCACCGTCTCCTTCTCGGACGAACACCTGATACATCCTCCCATTTCTTTTCATCCGCGAAATCCTCAGTATACCTACGCGCCTTAGGTCATCTCGTTATCGCAACTTCTTCCTACCATCTCGCAGTCCTCATTTATGTTTCGTTTTTTCCCCCCCTCTCTCGCCCTTTGATGAACTTCATTTCGGCTCGGACCACATGCTCGCAAAAGAAACTGCAATTAACCCCAACTGGCCTGGGTTGTCCCCTGTTGGAGTCGCCTGCTTTAAGCCATCGAGAGCCACATTTCCCCAGTGAAAAGACATCCGCCGAAGACACCACCCCAGAGAGGGCCTCATGTCGGAGTCCCGCCCACATCGTGATAACGAGCACAATTCTTCACAGCCCAACGGTATCGAATACCAATACATTTGCGGGTACCCTTTCGCCTTACAAATTCGTTCGGCGTCTTCTCTCCCAATCGCGTGCACCCAACACGCGCACACCACAACAACAACACGGATAATAATCACTCGACATAAATCTATCCTCCACTTCAATCCCGCAATCAATTACTCCCTCCCCTTGTCTCCATCTGAATAATATCACCAGGCCACCCGTCCGGTACCGAGACATCTCGCCTGCATCCTCCCGGCCTCATTCGGCAATCCGACCCCGACTCCGTGTCTGTGCTGTCTTGTCTCAGCTCAGCATGCTTTCCGCCGTATCTTAGCGACGTCCTCTCTGCCGCGATAACAATGGCAGAGCCCGTCGAAGACGACCCATCCCGCGACGCCGACGCCATGGCAGACTTCGTCCCATCCGACGGTCGCCCCGACAGCGCCCCAAAGCTTCGTTGCTGCTGCGGCCGAAACGATTGTGTCTTTCTGAAGCACAGCTGCACCGTCCTCGAGACCGTCGAAAAGGATGTCCATACCGCTGCGAAGCTGGGCAAGGTGCGTTGTTTCTAGCTTCTTTCCCCCGCCAAATTCAAGCAACATTCCAGTTCCCACGCCTGCTCGCATTGCGACAAATTCCAACACCTCATTTCCCGTGATTCACATCAAGACGATAGAGCTTGGAGCCCGTCTCACGTTGCAAACTTTGCCCTCCTCCCTCGACTGAGCATTCGCTGTATCTGCCGCCAATGTCGACATATCACTGACGTTCTTCCTCCAGGCCCTACTTGCTCGCCACGAGGCATATATGGCTGATGCTGAACGAGATCGCATGTCCCTTACAAGTCGCATAGAGCAGTTGGAGAACGACAAGCTGGAGTTACAGGCCGAAAATACAAGGACCGTAGAAGAAAATCGCAACCTCTTGGACCAACTCGAGATGCTCAACAATACCGTTCAGGACTCCGATATCCACATACAGAGTCTTGAGGCAACCCTCCTATCGTCCCATCAAGCCGTACGTCGCCTCGAGGGCGCCGCAGCCCGCGCTGCTGAAATGGAGCGCCACATCGCAATCTTGGAGCAAGAACAGCTTCGTCTTCAAAATACCCTCATCACAACGGAGTCCGAAGCCCGTTCTGCATTGCAGCGCTGGAGAAAAGCCGAGAGGGGCATTTCTGATCTCCAAGAACAACTGGAACGCATGGAGCAGGAGGCCAAAGAGGAGCGAGAACGTCATGCCGAGGTCCTTGGCCGTATGGAACGTCAACGCGAGATGGAAAAAGAGCTGAATGCCGCTGCCGGACGCCTTAAGGGGGCCGCAGCAGCCAAGTCGCTCAACGCGGGCAAGAATGTCACCAATGTGGTGTCACACTTCGTGCGCGACCTGCTCCAGGATAACGCGAACTTGCAGCTGGGCATGGCAGAGCTGCGGGAAATGCTTGTGAACTCAAACGACGAAATCCAGGCTTTGCGGGACCAGTTGATTTATCACCAGCCCGTGAACGAGGAGGATGCAAGTGCCGCATCCACGCTGCGTGCAGAGCTTGCTCCTGAGGTACTGGAAGTGGCTCATAAACTGTCTCAGGAACTGCACATTCACCACCACTATCATGTCGCTGAAAAGAGCAAGACGAAGAAGAAGCGTCATAGTCTGAATCCAGGACTCTTCTCGCCTGCCAGTTTTTCGAGCTCGTCGACGCCTCCAGCGGTATGTCGCCCGCAGCCGAAAACCCCCGTGGCAGCACACTCTCATAAGGCCTCAACCTCGACTGTCTCGATGGGTCCATCTAATAGGTGGTCTGTCTTTTCGGAGCAGCCGTCGGAATTCGCACCTTCGTCTGTACCAAGCTCCCCCCAGTCGAACCCTCGCCTGTCAATGTTCGACAGGCCAATGCTGGACACGGATATTCCTACTTCCCCAACAACGAGTTTGGATCCGACGTCTCCTAGTTGGAAGCTTTCGCACAATAAGCGACCTTCAGAGGCATCGGTGCGGAGCTCTTCCGTTCCCAACAGGCTTCTAAGCGTGGCCTCGCCCGCTGCGCCAGCGGCGCCATCGCTCCACGTTACGCAGCATATGTCAACGACAATTGAAGAAGAGAGGGAGGGGGGTGGCACGGAGGAAGTTCCAGGCCTCCTTGCTCCTACTGATGAGTGCACTGAGCCTGAGACTGAAACCGAAACGGAGATGTCCTTCACAAGCGAACTGCCTCGGGGCCGCTTGCACCGAGCGGTATCTCACGAATCGATCATGTCTTTGGCCGGAGGATTGGACATTCATACGCTTACAAGCCGACCAAGCCAGTTGACTTTGCGCCATCTGGGGGGAGCTGATGCTGTCTTCACAAGCGTCACCGCACGCTCAACTATTTCGCGGGGAAGCGACAAGCGAAGTGATGCCATGCTTCGTGACAGCCTTGCCGGGCTTCCCATGCCGAGAATTGCGTCAACGCCCATCCGGAACGCATCGCCATCAAGCCCCGGCTCTCAACATTCTCAGCATTCGAGTGGCTTGGGCAGGTGGGTGAGCTGGCGCCCTTGGAGTGGCAGCGGCGGAGGATCAGTCCCTCCTCGATCTACTACACCCACGCCAACACCCACTCCATCCAGACGGAATGGGCAGGCAAAAGAAAAGGGGAAAGAACACGCTTTTCTTAGGGCGCCTGGTATCAACCAGGCAGGCGCCATTCCTGGCTTCCAGGAATATCTGGCGGCTCATCAGCGGCGTGGACCCCCGAGCAAAGTGTGCCCGGATGTAGTCGACATTGACGCGCTGCAGGAGGGGCTTGAGGAGTAACTGGAGTTCCTATCTTGTGCATGGGCCGTTGTGGGCGCAGCATTCATCTTCGAGAAGGGGGGGCTTCCATTGTTTCGTTTGTTTTTTTTGGGTCACACGGCGTTTTGGCAATCTGGGACATTCGAGGTCGGGAGCTGGAGATACCCTACTGCTTTGAGCCATACCTGCATTCACTTTGATCGCATTTCCTTTGTTACTCAATCCATTCCATCTAACCTATATTTACGGAGGCATTGTTGAAGGAGACGCATATTATGTCCAACAGAGGACAGACCAATCATCTATTTACAGTACAGACGCACAGGACAATGCATTCATAAGATATAATTCTAGTTACACACTGATGACTTTGCTCAATGATAGTCGGCTGGGTTAATCGGCGCCTTTGTGGTTGCGATTCGATTTATAAGCTAATGGCGCACCAGGCGATGACTTCATCGGGGCTGTAACTATTCCTTAGATATTCATTCACACACGCCATCAAGAAGGAGGAATAGAGATAAGTAATTAAAGTGCTGGCGAAAGTTGCCCCGTGGTTATGCGCCACCACCATGATGGCTATGTGCCTGCCCAGGCAGTAGCTTATCTCACCTGCCGCTCCTATCTGTCAACGCCCGCCCGAAAATGACGCGCGGTTCAACCACCCCGGCCCCGTCTCCCCGTCTTCCACTCGGTCTTTGCGCAGCCGGACTGCTGGCTCAGCTTCCCTTTGCGGCAAACATGATGCCTGCCCTCACCAATCAGGACTCCGTAACGATTTCTGGCTTTGCGGCAAGCTCTTTGCACCACTATTCTGCGGCCAGATGAAGGAACAGGACGAAGGAAAATCATCGGGTCCTCGCCGGATAGGTGAGGCTGGGGCCCTTGGCTGCAGCCTCCGTACTTTTCCGCCTGGCATCATGGCTTTCTCTGCCGGCGCTATCGCGTCAAGTTGTTCGCCGGTGAATCTCACTGGACCGCAGACCCCCCTGCCAAAGTCGAGCCTACCTCATCGGACTCTGTCTCGGGCACTATCAAACCCTTCTTCACCGTTGCACCATCTTATCCGATCATGCCTTCATCCACGTCCCGCTACCCTTTACCCACAGCTTACTCGACCAAGTCTGCAATGACGACGGGTGGTACTTTGCAGAACCCACAGGACGCAGGACGACAGGTGCAATCATCGACGAGTTCTTCGGAGGAATCTTGGGACACCATAGATCGTCTCAAATATGAACAGACGCAAATTTGAGCTAGCAAGATGAAGGATGTGAGGGCTATTCAGGTGGCCAGGCTTTGGCGGCGCACTTGAGCAATGCTCCCTGAATTTGACGAGAATCTAGATAGGGCGGTAGTTTGACCCTTCGCTTGCAACGACTCCTTTGTTCGCTCTTGGGTTCCCATTATCGATGTCAGTCATTCAATCAGGCGAACGAAAGTAGACAGACGTATTGTTCTCGAGGATCGAACAAAGCATGAGACATTCAACATCTTATTTGAATCAGTACTCCATCCGGTAATAGGAATTACCAATCTCTGCCATGCCGGTGGGGATAGTTCAGGGTCATAAGCTCCTCTGAATATAACAAAGACCATGCTGTCGCTATATACAGATCTCTTTGCTCCTCGTCAAATCACGATGGTCCATCTCTTGATTGTGTTTTTCCAACCGAATTTTCTCGAAATAGTCATCGCTGCTTCCTTTGAAACACAAAATGTGTATCCGACATATCCAAGTCTTCCGTTGTCCCTCGAAAGAGGGCTCAACCAAGAAACACTGCATCAAAAGCAACATCCTCTGCTCCGACCACTACCCATGCCCCGAGTCCCAATGGGAAAGGCGCAGCAGCGAATACCGCTACATGTGCCCCTCCTGCTCCGGCGAGCCGCCCGAGGTCCCGCGCGAGAAGCCCTTGACCGACCACTGGGAACGCGACATCTCGCAAGACGACGTCTGGGTCCACAACTACGTCGACGGCCTCTGCAACAGCGCGCTCATCTGGCGATGGGGCAAAGACCACGCCCGCAGCGACAGGATCTCCATCCAGGCCATGGCCGGGCTCTACCCGTCCTTCTTCCTCGAGCGCCGCTGCAAAGAGAACAAACACCGGCCCTCCCACTGTCGATGCGAGCCCAACGGCCCGCTCGCGTACCTGTACAACCCGGCCATGGCGGCCCGTCGGCACTTCACAAACGAGACGGCGTCGGAGTTCGCGACCAATACCCACGTGCAGAGCGAGATGGCGAGACAGGTTCTGGAGGACGTGCACCGGCGTCTCAAGGCAATGTGCGGCCAAGAGAACATGTACTTTCAAGGCGGCATCTCGCGACAGCCGTTCTTCTCGTCCGAAGGCATCGCGAGACGGCGGCAGACGATGGAGCGAGTCTTTTCGAACGCGTGGCGGGCTTTCGAGAACGAGGTGGAAGACAGCGTTGAGGCGACGGGCGGCGAGTGGACGGATGCGCATACCTTGGTAGAGACGAAGGCGCTGAGGCGGAAGAGCTTTGTTCAGTTTTTGGGTGAGGTCGTGCTCTACGACAACGGTTTCTCAATGGCCAGGTTTTGTGTTGTTATCGAGCGGCTTGCGAGTATCATCCAGACGCCGCAATGGCGGGATTCTGCCGACATCATGGGTCTCGAGAAGATGGCCAACGTCGTCTCGGCATATGCATCCGTCAACAGCAACAACGAAGAGGATGCGACAGACCCCTTTGGCAAGTTCATGGAGGACGCCGTTGAGTACTTTGCCGGGAAACGCGAGGCGTGGGCAAGGGAGATTCGTAATTACACGGCAAAGCGGTCGCTCTTCGACGAGTCGACCAAGCCGATGGACGACGCGGCGCTCCAGGCGGCGATTCGAGAGGGCACAGCAGGGGAATGCCCCATATGCTATGTACGGTACTGGGAGAACCCTTCTCCGGACGCGGTGCAGTCGCCAACGGGGCCTAGTCCCAAGGCGGAGCAGAGGCATGGACCTCCAGGAAGACAGCTCGTCTCGCAGCCCAGCAACGCGACCACGTCGTCTCGCATCTCGAACCAGATCCGGCGGTTGAAGTGGGACGACGATCCCGAAGTCCTGCGGCGCATATTCGGAGCGAACCCTGCCGGAGTCTGCATGTACGATCGCGGAGAGCCGCCGGTGCGCCTCAAGATGTGCGGTCACGTCTTTGGCAGGAGTTGCCTGTTCCGCGCATGGGTGACGGAGGCCAACGATCCGGAAAATCCGTCCAGGTCGTGTCCCATGTGTCGTGTCGAGCCTCCGGAGGGCACATATCGGTTGGCTGCGGCTTCGGCGCGGGGCCGTGATTGGGGTATGCCGACGAATCTCCTGTCCGTGTTGGCTACCTACAATATTCTGAACTAGTAGAAGATTGATGCACTGGGGGTGTGTCTGAGAATGACGACATGTAATCGACACTGGGAACGACGAAAACTCTGAAACTTGGGAATACTGTATCAATCGCTTGTTCAAATCGAATTCTCAATGTTTCTTGGCGGGTAACGTCGCTTGAGTGGCATCTCATAAGCCATGGTGGAAGCCATGCTCACCGCTGTAAGACGAATGAGGGCCAGAATATGACACGAAAACGTATTAAGTTGCCGAGTGCGACGGGCACAAGGTTAGTGAACTAAAGTGCTGCGGAAGTAAGCCGCTCTGGACGGGTAGCGATGCAGGAGCCCGACGAGATCGAAAATCGCGATAGACGTGGCGGATGTTGGTCCTACATCCTCCGAAAGTGACTTCAGAGTCAGTCGATGAGATGCCTGCGTCCGCCTTTCCGCTGAGAAAGATGACATTCTGGCGAGGAAAAATCTTGGCCAAGTCCCGCTGTAGCCCCCATGGAGCGGCGACAAGCTTCTCGGGCCGCGGATGAAGAAAAACGCAAGGCAGTTACGATGTTGATAGACAGCAGTCGAGCAGCTCAGTCAAGTCAAGTGGAGGAGCTCGATGGACACCATGCCGGATGGCCACTATGAAGCTTCCGATACCAAGAGGCCCGAGGAACGCCATAGTAAGTCTCAAGAAGTCGGAGAGACGAGCGATTCGGGACAAAACTGGCGTCAAGGACGCAAAGTGAGAGAGATGAGGTATGGAAGGTTAGGTCGAACAACGGCGCACCTTGTGAAGGTGGTAAGAGCTTCTCTGCGTCGTGGAGCTAGGAGATGGTCAATGCGCCCTTGTCTCGGTTCTGGAGCTCTGGGATTGGCTGGATGTTTGGCCTCTTCTATCATTGGCTCGTCTACCGTAGCTCCCTCACTTTAGCTTCTCAAGCGGGTCCTTCCTTATATGGGTACGTACCTTAGCTGGCCGAGTGGGATTAGTTATTCGCTTAAGATTCCCATCCAGCCAACCGACACCTGGAACTGCCCGGAGAAGGGTGCTGAAGAGAACAAAGGGCAAAGAAAGAAAATGCAAAGGATGGAGGGTAATTCTCATCTGACACGTAGCGAATGCAAGACCAGACCCCACGTTGCATCTCGATTAAAAACTCCTGTTGGTTGACACGAATCCACCCACCTGGCTCAGCTCACCTTGAAGGTGACTTTCACCCGGAACACTGGGGATTTTCGATGACGAGTCCATGGCGTACGGCGGGGCCGTCGCCGCCGTCCCTTTAGCTCGCCGGTTTGAACCGCCCGCTCGCTTCCGTGACAATTGGCGGGCTGATCTCGGAAGCAGGTTCCATCATGACACACGCCATTCCTCATTTTGCGGTGGGAGGGTATCAACTCGGACATTCTTAACCTCCCCCGGCTTCTTTCCCGTCTGCGCCAATAAACTACACCCTTCCCGACCACCCTTCATCGTCTGTGCTACACATATGCGCACGTCAATCCCACTCGTGCGATAGAAGTTACCCGGACCCTCATTTCACCAGAATTCGATGGCTTGCAGGATGGACTTTGGCCTCGCCCTCGAGCTATCTTGATTCGGCCAAAGACCCGCTGTAACCAAAGCTCCCTTCCCGACGTGCAGAGCTTTGCTGGGCCTTCGCCTGCGACTACGGCCGTATCGGTCCCGGACACGTCCAAACGGCCCATGGCATGTTTGCTTCTTTCGCAGCTTGATCCGATCTGAGATTATCGTTTCTTATTCTTCACCGTCTCACTCGCAGCTCGTCATACTGCCACCACGGCCCATCTAAGCGGCCTCTCAGGACTCGGTACTTTGCCATTCCTCAGTTCCTTATCTCACCTTCACCATCCGCAAGCCACCGGCATCGTCTGGCGCCTTGTCACCACAAACTACCACTTACCATCCATCCATCTCATCAGCCAAGCTGCGAAACCAACGAGCCGGAGCCCTGTCAACCACGGCGACTATTACGTCCGTACTGGTTCCGACCCTATGGACTGCTTACTAGTCTACTTCACTAACATGGTCTCTAGGTCCGACCCGCACCCGTCTCCTGCCACGACAGCGTTTCGCACTCGCACTAACTAGCGTGGAGGTTGCGCGGCAATATAAACACATTCATCAACTCTTGCGGCTCGCTTAATTGCAGCGAGAACTAAATAAGCCAGACTTTTTGACGGAGTCAGGTGTTTTCTTGACCTTGCTACATAAGATCCCGACCCGCCGTACCAATTCCGCACTCAGTTTCACTTCTCAATATTCGACCCGAGGGGATTTTGGACTACATCATTTCCTTTAGCAAAGCCTCGCGACATTGAGTTGCTAGTGTTTTCTGGTGGCTCTTTTTCATGGACTTGAACGGCAACTTACCACCGCAACAAGCAATCATTTTCGTCGACCTCTAAACACTGCACCAAGCAGACCCGGCCAAAGCACATAAAGCGAAATGACCGCCACAACTACAAGACTACCGGCGGAAACCGTTCTTCGCACCTCCAAGGACGAGGCAGCAGACCTAGAAACGTTTGAGCAAAATCGTCTCAAGGGAGCATATGACGAGTGGCCGAACGAAGCCGGCGTGAGTCCCCAATAACGCCCCTGACACCCAAACATCATCACTGACTCCTCTCAGTTTGATGGACTCACAGAAGAGCGCGGCCCCGTCGAACTCAAAGTCCAAGGAGAGATTCCATCATGGGCGGCTGGATCACTGTACCGGACTGGGCCCGGCTACTGCAAGGTGGAAAATACGCCCAAGGGGACTTACTACATCTCCCACTGGTTCGATGGCCTCGCGCATACGCACAAGTTCGAGATACTTCCCCACGACGCCAATTCATCCGGTAAAACCCGCGTGTTCTACACCTCGAGACGCCAATGCGACCAACTCGTTCAAGAATTACAGACTGCGGGGCCGCAGGGCCGCCTCACCTTCGGCCAGCGACGAGATCCATGTGTCGGCCTCTTCGGCAAGGTCATGAGCGTTTTCTCCAGGGGAACAAGTCCCAACGTCTGCGTCGCCGTCAACGCCAACCTCCCAGGCCTGACCCCACCACCGGTATCCCCGGAGAAGGGGCCGTCACATCAACAACAAGGCCCCGCGGGACCCGGACACCGCAACGGCGTCCGCAGTGTCTGGCTCTCCACGGACGCGAACCCTCTTCTCGAGATCGACCCGGACACGTTGGAGACCGTGGGCACGGCACAGCAGACCAAGCTTCATCCGGACCTCACGGGACCCCTGTCTTGCGCGCATGCTCAGCGCGATCCTGAGACCGGTGACATGTTCAACTTCAACCTCGGTTTCGGAAGGGTGGCCACGTATCGCATCTTCCGCGTCAGCGCCGCGACAGGGATGACCGACATCCTCGCATCCATCTCCGAAGCCGAGGCCAAACCTGCCTACATACACAGCTTCTTCCTCTCCAAGAGCTTCGTCATTCTATGCATCCCTGTAACACACCTCGGCTACAGCGGTCTGAAGGTGCCTTGGGAGCGCAACATCCTCGACGCCATCGAGCCGTTTGACGAGTCCAAGCGGTGTCGGTGGTACTTTGTGGACCGCATCGGGGATCGGGGCCTAGTCGCCACCTTTGAGACGCCGGCCGGCTTCTTCTTCCATTCAACCAACGCCTTCGAAGAACCCTCAGAAGACGGCACGGGAGTCAACGTCTTTTGCGAAGCCGCCTCCTACCAGAACCTCAACATTCTCACCAACTTGTACTACGACGTTCTCCTCAACCGAGACGACGCGGCCAACAAGTTTTGGCGGGAAGGCGACCGCATGAAGAACGGATACGCGAGCCTCCGTCGGTACAGATTCAGGGTCCCACACGGAGACGCGGCTACCAAGTCCGCACCACCACCACCAGACAACCCCACGGAACCAGAACTGATGCTCTCGATACCGGCGCCGCATGCGGGCGAGCTACCCGCCATCAACCCGGCATACCTCACCCGCCGCCACCGCTACGTCTACAGCCTCTCGGACCGCGGGCTCAGCACCCTCCTCGACACCATCGTCAAGACGGACGCCGACACGCGCGAGGCGCTCATGTGGAAGTGCCCGCAGGCCCACACGCCCGGCGAGCCCATCTTCGTGCCGCGACCATCCGAGGGCGGCGAGACGTTGGCTGAGGACGACGGCGTCATCCTCAGCGTTGTGTTGGACGGCACTGCGCAACGGAGTTATCTTCTCTGTCTGGACGCCAAGACGATGACGGAGCTTGGGCGCGCGGAATGCGAATTCGTGGTTGGGTTAGGCTTTCACGGTATCCATGCTCCGTCGGCACCGGGAACGTTTTGAACTGGGGAAGCATGAAATATCCCGCCCAAAATGAACTGGGAAAGCATGAAATATTCCGCCCAAAATTCCGATTGATTCCACGACTGATGAATTCAATGAAGAACAATGAATCTCCGCTTGGTTTTCTCTTCTTCGGGTGTTTTGGCGTGTCTCGACGCGAGACGTATATGCAGTGGGGAGGTGGTTGTTACTTTCTCCGAGGGCAGGGGTTGGGTTTCCTCCATGCCTTGTAGATCTCAGCTTAAGCTTATTCTCTAATTCCAAAATTGGAAGCAAGATTGGAGTAATATTGTTTAGCTCCGTTCCACCCAGGCGTCGACGTATGCTCCAGCGTCGCTGACATTTTCGCGAGTTGTACCTTTCCAGGAACTTCCGCCTACACACCAAATCGATGCTTCTAGAAAAGGCGTGAAATACCAGCATGTCCTTGCATGCACTCATCGCAGGTGCGTGGCTTGCCCCCGAGACTAAGGCAGACGATTATCGGGATGGCCAGGATCTGTGATCATCATCCCGTTACCCGAGGGAACCAATATGAAGATGAAACTTCGATTAAGCCAGATTTTGAAGTCAATACAGTAGATCAGAAATATCTTATTGGTGAGTAATTTGTGGTATCTCATGAAAGGTATATGCTTATAAATCTCATTGTGCGTCCGCCATCAGGGAACACATCTCGGTAAGCCACAACGCCTCTTATGCAATAGTCATCGAGGAAACGCTCAGGCTCCAACAGTCTTTTCATGATGGGCGATATCACCGTCGCTGGTGCGAACGGCCTTGTCGCGCTCAACGCCAGCACGTTCGCGGAACGTCGTTGACGGGCGCCAGCCAACAGACTTGCTGGCGACGCTGACCTCGGCGTACAGCTCTTCGACCTCCTCAAGGGAGAGACCCTTGGTCTCGTAAATGAAGAACCAGACGAAGGCAATGCAGAGGAAGCACGCGGCAAACCAGACGAAGAAAATCTTGGATTGCAGGTTGGCGTAGCCGTCACCGTAGTTGACGAGGTAGGGAGTAGCGTAGGCGATAGCCCAGTTGAGGAGCCACTGAGTCATGTCAATATTGTGACAGAAAAATGTCTAAAATCGGATATAGACTTACGTTGGTAGCAGTCGACAGGGAAAGAGACTTGGCACGGGTCTTGAGTCCGAAGATCTCACCGTTGACAACCCAGGCGAGGGGACCCCAAGTGCTGCCAAAGGCGTCAGCAACGTGTAAAGCTACGGCGCTATGCCTTCGTAAAGGGCCAGCAAAGATACTCTATTGGTGGCGAGGGTCTTTTGAGTGGAAGGGGGATGACTTACGAGGCAAAGAAGAAGATGTAGATGCACACGAAGGCGATCGCAGCCTTCTGGGCGGGCAGGTTGAGGACGATGATGTTACCATTGGCGTCTTGGTCGGTAGTCAAAGTTCCCAGCATGGCAACCAGGAACTGCGAAACGCACATGCCAATGGCACCCCAGAGAAGCAGAGGGCGGCGACCCCAGCGGTCGACGGCGTACATGCCGGGAATGGTGGAGGCGACGTTAATGGATGAGGTGATCATGCCGATGACGAAACCGTTGGAGAAACCAGAGTTCTGGAAGTATTGAGTGCCGTAGTAGAAGATGAAGTTGATACCCGTCAGCTATTACGGAATGTTAGCACGAATCTTCTGGGGAGACGTAGAGTGCTGTCTGACCTGTTGCAGAGCCTGGAGAGCCATGCCAGTGAATTGGCGCTTCAGAACCGGGGGCTTGAAGCAATCAACGTAGCTGGCGTTACCAACGCTGCTCTCAAAGTCGTGGTTGGCCTTGATTTCAGCGAGCTCATCGACGATAGCCGGGTCAGTCTCGGGCAAGCGGCGAATCTTGGCGAGGGCTTTGGCGGCGCGATCCATACGGCCACGCCTGATGAGGAAGCGAGGAGTCTCGGGCAAAACGAGCATGCCGACGAAGAGAATGATGGACCACGCGAATTGAACGGAAATGGGGATGCGGTAGGAGCCGGTGTCCTGGCGGAGATGGGTAGCGTTGTTCACGATGGCAGCCAACAGCAAACCAATGGTAATAGCCCACTGGTAGGCACCAACAATGGCTCCACGAATCCACTTGGGGGCGGTCTCGGATTGATACAAGGGCACTACGACGAGTTAGTTTTGGAAGCAGTCTTTCGATCGGAGTTGCTCACCAAGTGCAGAGATCAAGCCGACACCGAAGCCGGCGAAGAATCGACCCGCGAGGAAGGTGGGAATAGCGGTAGCAATGGTCTGCAGAACGACACCGAGGTTGAAAACCCATGTAGAGGCGACAAGACCCATGCGACGTCCGATGGTATCGGCGAGGAAGGGAGAAGCCAGAGCGCCGAAAAAAGTTCCAGCTGAGAGAATGGAGACGATAGCGGATTCTTGAGAGGGAGAAACGTCGGGGTTTCCAGCAGGATTGACGTAACCGGTGCTAAACAGGCGTTGCCAGTAAGGCTGGGAGAAGTTGTTAGTCCAATCTATTGAAATCGGAGCCAAGAGGAGACTTACCATCCCAAGGATGCCGTTGATGGTACCAGTGTCATATCCGAAGAGCAGACCGCCGAAGGCGACGAAAAAGCCAATGGCAATGGCGGGCCAGGCCTTGCCGGGCTCGCCAGCTGGTTTGATACCCATGTTGAGCCTGCTTGGTGAGGTTGTCGTGAAAGAAGGTGAAGATGGAATTGTCGAATGGCCCAGGTCGAAGTTGAGGGGTTGGGACTTGGGCAGTTGGAGGCTGGGGAAAACATGGGAGGAAAGGCCGGTATATAAAGTTCCGCAAGGTGTGGTACACCGCGGAGCTCCCACATTCGCTTCCCCCAGGTTCGTGGGGGACTCTGGGAGCTCGTACGACGCTATCATAAGGCGGTGGTACCATTGTAGCGTTTTCGTCGGTTGTCTGTTTGCAATGCAAGACCATGGATGATGGAGATGGACGGCAGAGCTGGGCAACTGCCTGGAGAGGGACCCATTGGCGTCGAGTTCAGACAAATGAGGTGGAGAGCCGACGAACAGGCCATAAGAGGGCCGATGGACGGTGGATGATCACGAGGAGGCACTTGACGCGCTGCTGGCATGAGAGGGCGCTTTAGAGGTAGCGGGGTGGTCGAACCGTGGAACCGTATACACACTTTCCATCCAGATGACAGGTGTACAGCCGAGTATCAGCTACCTGGATGGGCGTCTGGGGAAGAGGTCAGAGAAAATTATCAGAATTTGTGTTATGGTCAGGTACCGCACCTTTTCTGGGTTGGGCTCCATAGGTCCCCCTCATCCCCGACAATGGGCCCCAGCTGGAGTGACTGGGACGACTGGGGCAAGGACAAGGGTGTCACGTTTCTTTCAGAGTACCTGTAAGATTGTGAAGAGGGTGTGCGCCTTAAGGTGCTGCACTACGAAATAGTATGTGCAGGATGAGGGGGACTCCGCGTAACGTCTTGACAGTACGTAGTAGTGTAGATGGGGCAGAGGCGCTCGCTGGCGGCAAGTATCCGTATCCGTCCCGCTTTCCGCGTCCAGCAGCGCTAGTTGGTGGAAACAAAGCCGTTTAAAAACTTGGACAGATAAGTTCAAAACGTATTCAACGACATACAGGTTGAGGGGTTGCGATGCAGTCTATGCCAAGCCACCATGGCCATGGCACATTAGCGTGTTGGCCCAGACTGGCGATCTCAACTTGGCACTGATCGGCGCAGCACCAAGACGGCACCCGCAGGCATGGCGATGCTTATTTTGTCGCTTGGCTGGGTGAGCCTCGACGTGACGGGATCGCAAATGGCATTAATTGCATGCAGACTTTTTTTCTTGTGGTCGTCGGCCTTCAGGAAATGCATCGCGTGGTGGAGCGTCGACGTCCTCGAACAAAGCGCCGAGTGGCAGGTGACAGAAAACTTTTTTGGGGGGTCGTCTTCCCCATTCCCCGCGACTCAGTTTCCCGACTCACTGGCAAGGTTCTCTTGAGAAATGTAATTACCCCCTGGTGGGTCGGGGCTCAACATTGCGGGGTTGCAAAAGGCACCAGAACTTAGAAGAAGGTTTTCTGGAGAATGGGGGAAGAAGATGGAGAGGAGCGGGGATGGCAGCAAGGAACGAACAACGCATCCCGCCCGGCCGTTCGACACTGACGAGATTTGGCGCAAGGCACCTGACACTAGGAACGCCATGATACTGTGACATCAGCCTGTGTCGTTTTCTGCAGATGAATATTCCTGGGGTAGCATGAAGTTGAAACTGTTTGTTTAGAGACGGACACAGTTTGTTGAGCTGCTACCATGGTTGTGGCAGTCGCCATCGTGAGCGAGAGAAACTGCGGCTCTCTGAAAGTTGAACGAGGTCGAAGAATGGAAGGACCATACCAAACTAGGTAGTAAGCTGCTCCCTTCTGGCAAGAATAGGTCTTTACCCGCTACGGCTAGACCAACAGCATGCAACTCCCTCTACATAGTATTAAAGTATGTACTGCCTACGTAAGGTGCTCGAACAGACGAACTAAGTCTAGCCTATCCCAGTCGCCATCTTCTCGAAACTGGGGTGCTGTTCGGCCCGTTTATACACTTCTGACCCCCTTCACCCCATCAGCAACCATGCGTCGCAACCTCTCATTCGCCAGGTCGAGCCACGTCGCTTAGTACCGCTAATTCTTTCGCGTCTTTTCCTATTCACCAGCCAACGCTTCAGGTAGAGTCGCCCATCACGGGTC
Source organism: Colletotrichum sansevieriae (assembly GCA_026260285.1). Taxonomy (NCBI): domain Eukaryota; kingdom Fungi; phylum Ascomycota; class Sordariomycetes; order Glomerellales; family Glomerellaceae; genus Colletotrichum; species Colletotrichum sansevieriae. Next base: position 63,181 of record JAOQIF010000150.1, read on the forward strand.
CACGACGAGAGCCTCAGCCGGTACCGCGCTTCTGTGTTCGCTAAAATATCCCACTCGCCAACAAATCACCGTATAACCACGCTCTCTGGAGGCACGGAGGAGAACGACCTTGGGCTTCCCATACTGTATGCGCCTGACGCTCATCGTAATTGAGCTGGCACTCTCCCAACGGCCTCTATTGCTGTTGGCACCATAGACGTCAGTGGCTTTGGTGAAGACCAGCCTATAAACCTCTCCAGGTCCAATTCGTTTCGCTCATATCATCACCTGCCGCCCGTTGCACTCACAGGAGCACGCCGTCACTACGCTTCCGTCGGCTCTAGTGTATGCGCCAGTCGTCGTGCTCGGCTTTTTCAGGCATTCAAACTTCATGAACGATCAACTGCGATTGTTGACAGCTACCGCTGCAGCCCTGATCCCCGACAGCCTCCAAAATTCAAATTTCAGAGTCTCTCCTGCGGCCCGATGTGAAACCTGACTCTCATCCTAGTCGTGAGTCTCCACCCGTTCCGAACCTCAGTCCTCAGCAGATCCGCCCTGGCCCGCCGGCACCTCCTTTCATCACTTGGCAGCCCTTCGTTCACATTTCCGCTGGCTTTTTCGGCCGCTCTTCGATCTATTTCTTAGTCCGTAACTGTGGTCCGCTAACTCGGAGACTGGTATGTCCTTCCGGAGGACCACAACGATCAACTGAACTTCTGATGTCCGACTCGACACTGTCTGTGTCTGTCAATCTCCAAAAAGGCGCCTCCGTACTGCAAAGCTTCACTACGTCAAGGCAACTTAGCCTCAAATCACCTGCTTGAGGATGCTAGATTCATGATAGAGCCATCACAGATGGCTTTTTTCAAAAGCATCTGCTTTAAATGCCTGCGTCGCCATTGGATCTATCTGCTTCGGCACCCGATTGATCACATTGAAACTATAGGCCGCCATCGGAAGCCGTTTTCGCCATCCGAATCTGACCAACACCGGCTTTGCCGTGAATATTCCCGCCAAGGCAGGAAGTTGTGGACCTTCAACGGAAGTGCCGAAGTGTCCCACAGACCCTCCGAACTATCGGCGCACACAGACCCGAACGCATAGCCACGGATGCTCCAGTCCGGCCCGGGACTCCGGCTTCACTTACCCACCCATAGCTGTCCGCAGATGCCCCGCGTTCGCCGGTTCCGGACGAGCAATATCTACCAAGTCCGTTGCCAATCCCGGTCCGTTTCGGCATTCTGGTGGGAACGATGGCGCCGGCAACCTGATTCAAAGCCTTCGTGCGCATCATCCTCAGACGACCTTCAACCTGCCAAACACTTGTGATCGCATACAGCTAATAATGGCATAGGCATGCAGATAATTTCTGGTTTTGACACATTCGCGTCTTTTCCGTCTCAGTAAACTCGCGGCAGATTGGCGTAGCCATAGATCACGCGACCACTAACCATAGATCATGCGATCACCGCACCAAAGTACGCCGAAGTCGACAAGCAAAACGAAGAAATCCCATCGCTTCGTCGCCTAGTCGCGCGTGGCGGAGCAGTGCGGGCGGCCATGGCACTGTCGCCATTACCGGCAATGGCCCTGGGTAATGGCGTTGCATTGAGCTCATCTGGAGATACCGAATGCCGGCATGGACACCCGAGACGAGAGTTCAGCGACGGTTATGTCCGAGGAGCCTTACGGGTTTTCATGACTCGGTGCAGCACATTGGCCAATCGGGTCGGTCGCTCCAAACGAATTATGGATCTGGGGGCCAAAACTTTCGCTGCCCTCAATCTACTACGGACATTTCCCCAGGTGATGTCGCTGGGCGGGCTAGAACGGACCCGTCGTGGCCTGAAGTCAAATCAGTGCCGCCTTATGAGGATCCCAAAATATCCCAAAGTATCCCAAAATGGATATCCTTCCCATGCCATCTGAGATTGCGGAGCTCAGGCAGTTCTCGGCCTTCGAAGTTTTCTGGTTCCATCTTGGCAACAGCGGAGATCCGGTTGGTTCTCCGTGCGCCTTCATTGGGGATTTTGGAGGCCTTCACAGGCCTTACAGCCTCAGTAGTGGAGGAAAAGGGGCAGCTTGGTCCACCGCGATCCGGACCTTGATCCGTTCTTACCGTTCAACTTGTAAGCGTTACTGTTGTTTTTACAACAAGACAGGCATTCGTGCTCCACCACATGTCTGTCAATGCGTTGTTTTCTATCAATCTGAGTTGTAGGGATAGGCATAACGGACCACCGTCCAGGAAGTTATAATAGTTTTGGAGCACCCGTTGAAGGCAGATAGTTCTGATGAATTGACCACATCAGATCTTGACCTTCGCCCGCTTCTCCTGCTTGCCTAAGGCGGCGTTCGCTCCTTTTTGATTTTCTATCGTGACCAACTCTAGTCGTTCATTCTGAAGGCAGTCACTCTATTTTTTTCGGGACAACGACCTCCTGCGTACCTCAATGCTCTTCACTTTCAGCATCATCATGCTCAGTCACTCGCTCATCACACTCCTCGGCATGGCGGCCGCCGTCTCCGCGATGCCTCCTCGTCCTCGCACCCTCGCCGCCGACGACGTCATCCTCCTGCACACCGACGGCTCCTCCCGGATCATGAAAGCAGCCGCCTACGAAGCCCTCGAGACCGCGGCCGCCGCCCCCGTGTCGACAACAGTCTATAACCAAACCAACGCGCCCGCCGTCGTCCCCCGCGGCCACTGCGCCCAGAGCGATGAGGTCCAGGTCATGTCCGACGAGCGCTTCCTGAATTCGGACGTGGCAATCTCGCCCGTCGTCTCGTCTCAGGGAAACGCCCGGGCGACCGTCCGCGTGTCGAACGGCTACCGCATTGCGAACACGGTCCATGTCGGCGGCAAGATCGCCTTGGGGGGCAGCAAGATCATCAGCGTGTCTCTTGGCTTGAACTTGGCCAAGACCTGGAGCACTTCGCAGGAGAGCTCGCTGAAATTCGAGGTCCCGGACGGCAAGTTCGGCGTCATTGTCAGCCAGCCTTATGTGCGTAGGATCCAGGGAACTTTGTTCGGCGGATGCACCGACAACCCGACCCAGACGCCCTTCACGGCCGACACGTATGAGGACCAGAGCTATGGCAACCTTGCCTGGGTCAAGGGTGTCATTCGGCTGTGCAGTAGCGATACCTATCCTATCCCATTCTGCCATGGCGAGGGTCAGCATAGTTAAGTACCTTTATCGTTTGCTCCGGTCACAAGGAAGCCAGAATTTCTCGGAAAATTTATTCAAGCGTCATCTCAATTGCAGCGTTTCCAGTCACAGCACGTCATAGTTTAATAGCACTGACTCCTATGGCCTCGAGGCATGGTGAACTCATCTGATTTGTAGAAGCGATAGCGAAGTATTTAATCGAAATGCATTCCGTCTTATCCGACCGTACCGTGTTATATGTTAACCCATTGTGCTTTCGATCCGCTGGTCTGGTATGTGTCGCCACCGATATTGATATAAGTGCAGACTCCACACCTAGCCTCAGCTAGTGAAAATGACTATCATCGGACATATGCAAATAGAGCTTAGACGCCTGATACCTCATAGCGTCGAGTTTGCGAGTTTGCTAGACATCATATACTCAATTTATCTCAGCACGGTAAAGCAGAAAGATCACAGCCTGCTGTTCTGCCTTGGGGGTGGCTGTGCAGAATTTCGGCTTGGATAGGAGAGTGAGTGTCTTACATCAGGTAAACTTCCCCCGTCTAGGGTCTTGGCAACTATGGCGATATATGCAACCAGAATTTCCAGCTTTCAATTCTCCTTGAACCAGCCTTTTTACTTCTGTTAAACCCTGCTTCTGCCTACTTGCTCATTCCCGAAGCAAGTCGCTACCAGATACCAACGTTCGCGTCTTTCCTGCCATTTTGGAAATTATCGAAGGTTTCCCATCATCAATGGAGGTTTTGAAGAGATGCGCACAAGGATGAGCAACGTCCATCCCTCAACGCACCAACGTGCGTGTGGATAACGGTTATTAGGGTCACACACTTCGTAAGAGTTCTGCCGTTGCACTTTGCCTACAAGCTTGATCCCTACAAACGCCGAGCTCCAATTTCACATCACGAGAGAGCCAATTACGTGACAAAATGGCTGACTGTGGTGTAATCATAGGTATTGGCTGCAGTTATGTTAGGGATCACAGCTTATGGGTTGAATGACGTGCGATATGCAACGAAACACAACGACATGACAGTAAGTCGAAGAATGGCTAGAGTACTAGGTCGCTCTGGCGCACAATCCGCATATCGTTCACGATTTTGGCTTGAAAAATTTACTGGCCCACTGCGCCCAAATCTAGCCGTTAGACAAGGTTCTCCACAAAGTTGGTTTTCGTACGACAGTTCTCATTTCCTTTTGCTACCTATATCGCAATCATTGACAGGCATAGCTGCGTTTTCTAAACTCTCGCTGAACTGTATGCTATGCTGTCTTCACTGGCAGGCAGCCTGCTCTTTTCGATCAATCAAGTACAGCTCCGTTGCTCTTCTGTAAGACGGGCGTGCTTGGCTATGAATGCATCTGCACTCTACTGACGGGTTCGCAGCGGTCTCGATGTTGCCACTATTGTCTTCTGGCTTTCATCAATCATTCTTTCGTCAGCCATTTCGCCTCCTTACCTTACCTGGACGCCTTTGTGGTTGGTGGCTTATGGATGCAGGATCAGAATGGATCTTGGGGAAAACTTCGGATCACTCATCGCCTTCTTAGTCGGAAGCTTTGCGGTTCAGTCTAATGTCTACGCAGCAACGAGTGTCCTAGGCCTCGTCCAATTTGGTGTGATGTTCAACGTTATTCCTCATGAGGGAAAACAACAGTGCACGTATGGAGACCCGGGGTTGTCCCAGACTTGGTTTTCAACGATTGAAGCTGACCATCCTAAGCCACGATCCCCATGATGGAAAGCTGACGCCGGGAAAAGAGTGAAGCACTCAATGATGAGGCAGACACGCAGGGATAAAATATCTTTCGGTTTTGTCATAAAACTTCTTGGCCTAGGCTGTCTCTGTCGCCAGCTACCGACCATTTACAAGCGAGTGGATTATAGGAATGAGTTTACTCAGCTCTGTAGGTACCATACATAATTCGCCGCAGGATTTTGGTTATTGCTTTGAATTCAATGCCTTTCATTATTTTCTCATTCCTTCTGAGAATAGACTTGTGTCGTATTCCCTCAGCAGTGAAGCTCACTCCCTACGCAGCGTTGCCGTAAGTGCAAACTATTCAACAAACAATACAAGTTAATCGACCAAAGTGATGCTATCACCACTTCCTAATTAAGCAATCCCTCCTCCCTCAGAATTGTTGAATACTTTGATATCTTATATATATATAGATCTAGCCAATAGGAGGCTATAGATCAGCCCCTGCCCCATTTATTTAGGCATGCCTAGCCACTGAAACATGCTACTATTGCTAACCTCGCCATTATCACATATACTATTGAGGTTATTCAAACCACCCTCGCTATACTAGACGAAGGCGTATTTTTCTGAAACGTTAGTAATAGGTAGACGCGATTATAGCGATTCGAATAGTATATTTAACGTTATAATTAAATGTGAATTGCAAAAGTTTTATATTATTACATATCTCACTCATTATTTACCCCTATTACCTCACTAAACTTCATAATATCTACTATTACTATTACCTCCTCCTCTACCGCTAACGTATATGCAATCTTAGGCGCCCCGCGCCAGCGGATCTCTATGTAGATCGAGATAGCCCTTACTGCTATTATCCCTCTGAATCCCACGATTAACAACCTACCTATTATCGTCATTAGCAGTAAGAGGTACGTCCTCGAGCAGCACTTAATGCAGCGGAGAGGGTATATCGTGAATAGCTTTATTATATAGGTCACGTATTTTTATATAGTAACTTGAATTAACTTATTTACAAGTTACCCAAGTAATCAAAAACACTAAAAAAAATCTCGTCAACAGCAAGTTTGGGGGTCAAAATTGACTTGATTGCACTTGCGGCAGCGCTGTCCCTACGCCGCATGCCCGCCGCGGTAAGGTCAGCAACTGGTGATCAGGGCTGCTCGAATCCACTGTAAGCCGAACGCAAGTAAATCATCATCTAGCGAGGTTCCGGCTCTCAACTGTACCCGCTCATCGGTGTGCCTTGGCTGTGCGTGGCTGGTTACAATCCCGGATCGTGGCAACATCGAGACGAAATACAAGTAAATCCCAATCATGGGTTAGGCGACCTGCTAATGGCGAAGATCATCCGCCATGAGCATCCACACAAAGTCACACTGGTTCGTGCTCCGGTCTGACAGGGCTGATGGGCTGACTGAATTGCAGTGGTGAGCGGAGGCAACGCCTCGGGTAAAGACATCGCCGCTGCAGGTGATCACTTCCAGCTACGTTGGTCAATGACGGGGCCCCATCTTCATCATCCGTCTGTCGTCCCTTCCAAACCTCGCTTTTGCTCAATCATGTGAAGCCACAACAGATCTCTCGCGTCTCACCGACAACAGTCGATTTCGCTGAGATGCATTCGAAATGTGTGTTGAAGTTGCTCTTCGCAGCCTTCATGGGTTGTGTTCATGGCAAAGGCTCTAGTCTCCGCTTGACTGCAGATGCGTATGTTGATCATTTACCTGATATCATATTCAACGGCTATTTTCAAGCCCGCAAACTTGTGCTAAGACTGTGACAGGTCCCAGGCGACAGCTGCTGGCCGCCAGAATCTTCACGGAATGACCCGGAACTAGCTCTGGACGGAAACCTCGTCAAGAACCAGCCTATCGCTAAGTCTTGCTCCGAGGGCCCAGACTACGATCCAGATGAGTGCGCCTACGTCTCGAAGATGTGACCAAATCAGGATTCCCAGACGTCGAACCCAGTCGGCCGGCCATTCTTGTATAACATCACCTGTGCCCCGGTCGATTACGCCACGGGTCAAGTCCCTATCACCTGCTCGCTAGGTTCGCTGCCGACGTATGCAGTCAACGCAACCACGCGTGCCGACATGAACACGACTCTCACGTTTTCACGGCAGAGGAACATCCGCATCGTTGTGGTCAGCACTGGACATGACCTTCTTGACCGTTCAGATGGGTATGGTAGCCTCGAGATCTGGCTTCGTCACAACCGCCAGAGCCTCGACTTCCAGCCCACATACGCCCCGGTAAACGCCTGCCAGGAATCAAACTGGACCGGAAGCGCCATCCATATTGATGGTGTATACCAGTGGAGGGACGTGTATGAGGTCGCGATGAAGAACAATGTGATTGCTGTAGGTGCGCCTGGTACCGGTGGTTATATGGACGAGGGCGACCGACAGGATCCCGATTATATCCAGACGTTCTATTGCGAGAATTACGAAAGTCACCTAGTAGTGAAGCATAAGTATGATCCCGGTCATCTGTTTTACTGTTCAACTTGTGTCGGGTCTGGGGCATTTATCGAGACACCTGATGGGCCCTTGAGCAGAAAAAGAAACAGCTAGTGGGACCATGAGACTCAAATCAAAGTCTGCTGTGAGAATGATATTACTACTGAAAACATATTATCGTTATGAACAAAGCGCCGAAGAAACTGCATTAGTACCTCGTTAGTTCCGGAGAGCCTTCAGCTCTTGGGAACGAGAACTTGGTCTCGACGAAGATCTTCTGAATGCCATCCTCGTGCTTTTCGAATTTGTAGTAAACCTTGTCGAGGTCATCGAGAAGAATGCGATGCGACAGCATCTGGTAGACATCCAAGTCGCCGCTCTGGATCTTCTTGAGCAGATCTTCCCAGTACAAGTGCACAGGCGCCTGTCCGTTGCCGATCAGGCGTACTCCACGCTCCATCAGCGATCCAATGTTGAAGTGGTTGGTGTACCCGACGTAGACTCCCGTGATGCCACAGCGACCAAAGTTGCGGACACCCTCAATCATCTCGTTGACGATCTCGCTGGTGTCTGTCTCCGCACCGAGGGCAATCTCGACGGTGTGAAGCCAACCCTTTGGGTATTCGCCCGCCGCACATTCGATTCCGGCGTCTGGGCCACGACCGCCGCACAACTGCTTCAACTTTGACACGACTGTTTCCTTATTCGTGACACCGCTCGAGAGCTTCTTGAAGTCGATCAACTCCAACTTGTCTTGGTGGGCAGCGGGCCATTTCGACTTGACAAAAGACAAACGCGGCTCCGTGTCGATGAAGATGACCTTCGATGCGCCCTCGCCAAGTGCGAAAGCACCCGCCATCTGCCCAATGGGACCTGCACCCCAAATGGCTACTTGATCGTTGGGGTAGACAGCGGTATCTCTGACAGCGTTGTATGAAGTGGCCAGGACGTCGGAGAGGTACAGAGCCTTCTCGTCTGGCACGCCCTCGGGGATCTCCAGGAGGTTCACGTCTCCGATGGGGACGCGAACGTACTCGGCCTGACCACCGGCGAAGCCACCGGTGAAATGTGAGTAGCCGAACATGCCAGCCGTCTGAGATCCGTACATAGACTTCTCCATCGTATTGGAGTTCGTCCTCTCGCACTGGGAAGAGAGTTTCTGTTTGCAGTAGAAACACTGGATACCGTCAGCCAGGAGAACATGCGTGGTTGTAACTAGGTTTGACTTACGTTCCCGCAGGCAATCTGGAAGGACGCCACATAGCGGTGGCCGACCTTGGCCTTCTTGACCGCTGACCCAACTTGGTCGACAACTCCGCAGAACTCGTGACCGAGAATGTCTCCCTTGTTCATCTGAACTACTGAGCCATGAAGGAGATGGAGGTCGCTTCCACAAAGGGTGCTGCCGGTGACCTTCAGAATGACATCTGTGTCCTCAAGAATCTTTGGTTTCGGGACATCGACTGGGTTTCTATGTAAGCTCTTCGAGAACAGGTACTGGCAAGGGTGGAATTGACTCACCAATCTTGACCGAATTCTTGCCCTGCCATGTGAGTGCTTTCATCGTCTGGCCGCTGTCGTTCTTATATTTGGCGACGTCTTGGGCTGTGACTGCGTCACCTTGGTGACCAATCGCCTGTTCGGCTGCGTATGCTGCTTGCGACGCCATGTTGGTATCACAATTTAAATATGAAAATTTGAAGATGAGAATCGTTGTTCAATCGTGTTGCTTCGATAGCCGTCGATTGGGAAGGAAGCACCTTAAATCTTAGACGCGCCCAGAACGAAGCCGTAGTGGGATATTTGAACAATAAGCGACTCGGCTTACGCAGTGATGCGGAAGAAGCGCGACGTGACACTGGTTGGGCAATGAAGAGATTCCATGACGGGCAGCGGCGTCATTTTTGACGGAGACCCGACGTCATTGATCCCAGAAGGGATCGTGTGGCGGCATAGAGCCACATTCTGAGCCAATTAAGCGAAACTGCCCCTGGCGAATACCACGCAGAATGGGGTCCAGAACCCGACAAGGCTGAGCAACATCTCACTCATTCTGGTCGTTGGTGATGGATGATGGATTAAGGCGATCGTTAAGCGGTGGGTGGATGTGGAAACAACGCTGGTGGATGTCGGCATATCGCATTGCTCAGGTTGAGCCAATCGGCAGAGAAGCGAACGAATTGACTTCCGTGAGACACTTACAAGGGCAGGCACCGCCGCATCGGCAGGAGACGGCAGGTGAATGCCTTCGTCTCATGAATGACCTGCATTGATGTTCGTTCATCTGATGTATAGGGAGGATTAATGTGTACACAGGAAGCTTCACGATATCGAGAGATGGATCTCCTATATCACATCTTCACCGGACATCAGCGTTGCTAGGTTCTCTTCAATTGATTCGGTACACGGTGCTGCAAATCGAAGAATCGGGTTCGAGAGGACCGCGACGTCATCACTTCGTCATCCCGCCCGTGGTTGCATTCCGATATGAAAGCTCCATATTCGGACCCGGCACAGTCGTCTCGGATCCGACATAGAGCCGGACGAGTCCAGCCGTGCCACATTCTGTGCCACACGACATGATTTAGTTGGGGAAGTTGGAGAAGATATCTCGGAGCCTTGCTTCCGTCCCATCGTGCAGTGAGGGGAAAGTGGAGATATCCCAGGGGTATTCCCTCCGTTTTAGGGGAGGGACGGAGTAAACGGGCTCTTGGCCGCATTATATCTCATACTGGTTCTTCCTGGAAGCGACTGAATATGGCAATCCGGAAGATGCGTCCGCAAAGGACAACGAAACCGTTCAAGTTCTGGGTGTATTGCGATGGTTCTTACGAACAGTATATGAAGAGCGCGTCGGCTCGTCTTCGCCATGCGATTTATCTGGCTTCCTCCTCTCCGTGGCAACCATCCTTAAACACCATATCACGCAGGCGGCAGTTCTGACCCTCATCATGAGATTTGAAGCTCTCCCACTCGCCGCCTCTCTGTTGGCTGGCAGCGCGACCGCCTTCCAGCTTGGTGGCAAGCCTCCACCACAACCCAAGACCACCATGGCCGAGAACTTTCCCTGGCGCAACCCGTTCATTTCCAACATGACGGACTCCTACACCCACACGTGTGAAGCCTCCAAGACATTCTCCGCCACGCAGTACACCCTACACGACCTCTTTGAGAAGCAGCCTGCGGGCCTCTTCAACTGGGGAGATGGCCTGAAGCTCTTCTTCTCGGGTCGCGAGTATCCCGGCGGTTGGGCTGGTCTGGACTATCACTTGCATGACCGCAACCTCCTCATGATGGAATCCGCCGACCTGCCCCTCCGCGTCCGTGAGTGGGTCGAAGAGCAGGAGCGTACCGAGGACAGTCAAGGCCAGGGCCTCTTTGCAGTTTTCGACAAGCCTACGACGGAAGAGCAGAAGATCAAGGATCGCGTCGTGGTTCCCGAGGACCCTGTGGAAGTCGACCGTGAGCTGGATCAACAAAGGGTAGCCATTTTTGCGCCCGGCGCGTTGTATCACATTCTACCCCTTTTCGTTGCCGACGGCAGCGACTGCCAAGGTACGTTGAATGAAGCAAGGAGCATTCTCTCAGGCTGAATCAGCCTGCCCTGCGTATATTGCTACGAATTGAGCTGATCCGATGTGCAGCAACCCTTGCCGACTTTAAAAACTACAGCCCGGGGCCAAAAGATGCGGCTGTCGTGGCATGGCCCGTCAGCCACACTCGACCCGACATTGCGCAAAAGAACAGGGACATTGAGTTCACTGTCAAGGCACAGGTCCTCAAACTGAAGGAGGGTGCAACTGAGGCGAACGTGGGCGAAGGGGCGGCGAAAGCCAAGCCATCTGAGCAATCCAAGGATGAATTGTGAATGCGGATGAGGTGGCAGAATTCCGATACGTTAGGATAAACAGCATTAGCAGTAGACGCAAGAAGATGTGTTTTTTGTCCAACATAGAAACGTGAGGATTTGAGTAGGCCACATGGATGATAAATCGACCAATGCGCGTGAAGCATGCCCAAGCCATCTTCTTCCTGGAGCCGTGCATTAATTAATAATCAGGCTTCTTGGCGGATCTGTCTCCGTGGAATTCCGCGCCGTGGCACTCCGCATCTGCTCACCGAGATACACCGAGAAGTCCCCTGGTCGAGATGGGTGCTCCGTATCGAGTATGGAGACTGCCACGGCGACTCGTCGGACTTGGGCTGTTTTGCATGACCACGGACACCATGAATCAACGCCCGCCATCATACAACCACCGCCGCGGAAGCTGCGCTGTAGAGCACGACATAGATAATTGTTGACCGGCAGGAGCTGGCCAGAACCGTCGAGATGGGCAGTCAATCCGAACCACCAAGTATAAGAAGTTGAGAACCGACCTGTTCGAATCATGAACATCATTGCTAATCACTCGAATCAGAACCAACCACTATAGCATCTCGGAATAATTCCAATCCACAACTCCTGTTTCCCTACAAACCAACGCCGGGTCAAAATGAGTGCACGTTACGCAAGTGAAGCTGCCAGCCCCGAGGCCTTGGCTCAGCCTTTGAGTTTCTCCTGTTCCGGAAAGATTGCCAAGAACCGTTTCCTCAAGAGTGCCATGGCTGAGAGTCTCGCATCCTGGAATGCCAACGACCCGACCAAGAGAGGCGTTCCAACACCCGAGCGTGCCGAGGTTTACCGGCGGTTAGTCCATTACACAAATCGATAAAGAACAAAGTCCAAAGCTGATACACTTCAACATAGATGGGGTGAGGGCCCCAGTAACTTCGGGGTGATTGTCACTGGCAATATGGATATTGAGTTCGATTACTTGAGTGGCATCGGTGACATGATTATTACACCCGAGTGTGACCCCAGGGGCGAACATTTTGTAGCATTCAAGACCGTTGCTGCGGCTGGCAAAGCCCATGGCAGCTTGATGCTGGCTCAAGTTACCCATGCGGGAAGGCAGGTGCAAAAAAAGATTCAACCTAATCCAATCTCGGCCTCCGCGGTCCCCCTCGGTTCGCGTTCCTGCGTATGTTGCCCAACGAGACCGCGCTAACAAATCAACAGAGCCAAAGATGGGTATGGAGTTCGGGAAGCCCCGCGAAGCCACGAAGGAGGACATCAAGCGCGTCATCGAAGGTTTTGCTCACGCTGCGGAGTATCTCGATAAGGCCGGCTTCGACGGAATTCAGCTGCACGCAGCACACGGCTATCTGCTTGCTCAGTTCTCCTCACGCACAACTAACAAACGAACTGACGAATACGGCGTTCGGACGCTTGAGAATCGCACACGTCTGATATCCGAAATAGCCAAGGCCATTCGAGCGCGGACATCGCCGGATTTCATCCTTTCCGCCAAGCTCAACAGCGTAGAGTTCCAGGACGGGAGCGTGACACCAGAGGAAGCCCGAGAGCTTTGTGCGTCGCTGGCTGAGCTTGGTTTCGACTTTCTCGAAATATCCGGAGGCACCTTCGAGGCATTGGGCATGAGTTGGGAAAAGAAGTCCACTCGCAAGCGAGAGGGGTTCTTCTTGGAGTTTGCCGATACGGTCGTCGCTGGCCTCGGCGACCAACACTCGCGCCGGACAAAAGCTTACATTGTGGGCGGCATGCGATCCGTCGGAGCGATGGTCAAGGCCCTGGACATCGTCGACGGCGTTGCGCTGGGACGGCCCGGCGCCCAAGAATTCCGTATCGGTTCAGACATCTTGGATGGGCGAGTGAAGGGAGCCATTCGCCCGGTCAAGACGATGGAGGATGACTTCCGGTTTGGCCTCGCTGCAGCGGTCGCGCATATTCGGCAGGTCAGCAAGGTGCAGGAGCCCTTCGACGCGAGCGACCCTTCGGCTGTGGAGACTTTTGCATCGGACATGCAGGCTTGGTTCCAGGACATGATTGCCGACGGCGACAAACTTGAACATCACGGCGGCGTGGATTTCTCCGGCAAGAGTCTGCCATATCGGATGACTGCTGCGGCTTAGATTCCGAAAGACTCATTTCACCTGGACTGCTTTAGATCTTTGACGTGTTTCGCAATAGAATTCGTTTTGACCTTCCAGCGAGATGCAGAAGGGTACATTCGCATTCGTTAGTGAAGCGCGATGAGTGTTGAAAGACTGTTGCGGTTCCATTTTGACCCTACGGTGCGTCTCGGTGAGGTCGCCGAGAATGCACGGCACACCTAATAAGTCAGCGCACTGAAAACATTGGGTTGCTGCCTTGAAGTGGGTAGTCACTATTAGAGGCGGTGCCCTTGGGACCTTGCAGCAAGCAGAAACCCCCTTTGCCCCACGGATGGGCCAAGTGCGTTGAGCTGAGTCGAAGCTGCATGAGGGTCTTTGTGGACTCGCCCAAGACGGACTGTAGTATCTGGTCAAACGCATGCGCGCACTTCTCCGGACTCATCATTCTCTTGGCGAACATGTTCGTCTGTCCGGACCACCAACTCTTGGCCACCGACAGCGACTTGGCCAACCAGGCGCTTCGGCTGTTCAAGCAGATGCTCCCCATACACAACCAAGAGTCGTTCTATCGCATGCATGAAGTTGTCAAGGAGTTGCACAGGCGTGCCATGGAGGCAGTGGAAAAAGCCAACGCCCAGAAGCGAGAAAGGCAGGGGGCGACGGCAACGACAGAAATGAAAAGTTCGGATTTGCCATTTGGAGCACAACGGGAAGAGGATGGGGGATTCTTGCAAGGTATAGATATGGAACCAGTAGAAGAGGAAATGGGTTCAGACGTCCTATCAGGTTCGGCATTTTCAGCGGCTTGGAACTTGAACAACACGGACGGCATGCGGAGCGATGTTGGAGAAGCGCCTTTGCTTGCAGGTTTGAGATATTACTGAGGCCAAAAGAACGAGGCATCGGACACAGGAGAAAAGCATCGAGAGACATGATAGGAAACAACAGATCATGAAAGCTCTACCGCCGAAGCTGGTTGACCAAATGAATTGCGGCGTTCAATACCTCAGTGGCCCCACATCGGCCTTCGGGTCCGGGCTGGCGTCCGTCGCTGGGCTCGGGGGAAGTGGAGCTCTCGTCAGGATGTGGACACTGAAGCAATGCGAGCTGGTCTCCGCAGTGGATCAGAGCCAGCCCTGTATCCACCCAAGCAGCCAATCGAAACGCAGTAATTTCCAAGCGGTCATCGCAGCTTGCCCTCACCCGTCATAGCTACTGAAGCATTGACGCTCTGTCGCCAAAATGCGGTTGTCATGTCGTCATTGCCGACGCTCTCTGTCACGCCAGACTGAGGGGTTCTTGCCCGTTCCCTTATCAGTGTCCATTGAGAGTCGCCGCCGTCCCATGTGCTCTCTCCAAAGCTTCCGTGCATGAAGCTTGCTCCTTCCTTACTCCCTGCTTCGTCCGCTACACGCATTGCACCTTATACTAATTCGAGCCGAGCAATCCTCCTGCATACCTGAAGTCACGTCAGAGATTCGCCCAAACGAGGACTCCCACACGTCGAACCGCTTCACCGACCTTCTTCTCCCCCCTCATTCTGCCTTCGACCTCACCGCGTTTCCGCCTCACAACTTCTGTTATTACCTCCTGGACCTTTCTCATGCGCGCTGTGCGACTGCTCCAGCGAACGCAAGTCTCTTCCTTACTACTCCGAAAAACAAACCAAACGAGACCGTTTTCTCAAAGCATTCGAGTCATGGCCGATTACAAGTTGAAGTCCCTATCCTCGCTCTCGCTCCAACCCGGCGACAAACAGGAGGTTGAAGTCGAGGGCATCGACGGAGCCAAGGTGCTGCTCGTCAATGTTGGCGGCAAGATCCAGGCCATCGGCCCCAAGTGCACTCACTACGGCGCTCCCCTCGTCAAGGGTGTATTGACCTCTTCTGGTCGATTGACTTGTCCCTGGCACGGAGGTACGTAACCGATTGAGTCCCTGCCGGCCCCGTACGGTTGTATACTAACTCAACTATCCTGCAGCATGCTTCAATGCTAAGACCGGAGACGTCGAAGATGCTCCCGCTCTCGACGCTCTACCGGTATTCAACGTCACCGAGCGCGACGGCGCAGTCTATGTTTCTGGCGAGGAGTCTGCCATCAAAGGTAGCCGAAGGAAGCCCAATTTCAAGTGCAATGCTGTCAACCAGGGCCAGCAGGATAAGGTCGTCATTGTCGGCGGTGGCTCCGGTGCCTTGGGAGCAGTCGAGGGCTTGCGGAACGGCGGGTACCAAGGCCCGTTGACCATTGTCTCTTCGGAAGGATATTACCCCATTGACCGCACCAAGCTGTCTAAGGCCCTTCTGACCGATGTCGAAACATTGCAATGGAGAGACAAGACATGGTTCGACAGCGGCTCGGTCGAATGGACCCATGACGAAGTAGTTGACGTTGATTTCTCTGACCGCCAGGTGTCAACAGGTAAGGGACAGAAGCTTAGCTACAACAAGCTCATCCTTGCCACCGGCGGGACTGCAAGGGTTCTGCCTCTGCAGGGCTTCAAGGTTCTCGGAAATATTTTCACCTTAAGAACAGCACATGACACGCAGAAAATTGTCAGGGCCATTGGTGAGAAGGGCAAAAAGATCGTCATTGTGGGATCATCATTCATCGGCATGGAGGTTGCCAACGCGACAGCCAAAGACAATTCGGTGACCGTCATTGGTATGGAAAAGGTGCCTCTCGAAAGGGTTCTCGGAGAAAAGGTTGGCGCTGGTATCCAAAAGAACCTGGAGAAGAATGGCGTCAAGTTTCACATGTCTGCGGGCGTAGAGAAGGCAGAGCCATCGAGCTCGGATCCATCCAAGGTCGGCGCAATACACCTCAAGGACGGCACCAAGCTCGAGGCTGACTTGGTAATCCTGGGTGTCGGAGTTGCTCCTGCCACGGAGTTCCTCAAGGAAAACAAGGTCATTCGATTGGAACAGGACGGTTCCATCAAGACAGATGAGAGCTTCCTAGTCACTGGGCTCAAGGATGTTTACGCTATCGGAGATATTGCATCGTATCCCTACCACGGACCTGGGGGCGATGGACGGTACACCCGCATTGAGCACTGGAACGTCGCTCAGAACGCCGGTCGCGTCGTCGCAAACAACATTATCAACTCTGCAGCTCAGCCCCAGAAGTTCATCCCGGTATTCTGGTCTGCTTTGGGCTCGCAACTGCGGTACTGTGGTAACACTGTCGGTGGCTGGGACGACGTCGTTATCCAGGGCAGCGTGGAAGAGTCGAGCTTTGTTGCATTCTACACCAACGGCGAGACTGTTGTTGCAATGGCTTCCATGGGAAAGGACCCAGCTATGGCGGTATCGGCTGAGTTGATGGCCTTGGAGAAGATGCCCTCCAAGTCCCAGCTTGCAAGTGGTATGGACATCAACAGCGTACGCCCGGTGGAAGCATAATAATAGGCCTGGTAGCTGTCCAAATTCATCTGATTGTAATGTTGTTACCTGGTAAGATCCTTTGGATAAGACACATGATGATTTAGGAAGGTGTGCGCCGAGAGTATGCAAATGGGCTTCCGAGACTTTGGAGGCAAGCAGGACCACCCAGCTGCTTATCCTCGATGTTAAGCGATTTGCACAAGGCTCATGTGGAAGTCGAGTCACAGATTTCTCATGCTACTTTTCAGCGGGGCAATGTTCGTCCTAACATTACGTTTAGAATTCTGAAATACGCGGAACCTCCTTGGCATCTCTCCGCAGCCGCAATACTTCCTGAATGTGATCGTGAGTCGATAGGTGCAGACGGCTTCAAAAAGAACTTGGCTGTCCTGTGGTTGGCATGATTGTTTCATGAAAGCAGTATTCATCCGCTTTCCCAAAGTGACCCAAGGTCAAGGATTCCTAGATGCAGTCATTCAACAATAGAGGCCACGTAAATTGCGCACACCTGCACCCATCTATATGTACGGAAAGTCTCAGTCAGGGATGTCAACCAACCGCTATGGGCGTCATTTTAGTCTGGAGTGGATTCACTGCAACCCTTCTAGTATATCAAACATACAAGTATGTGCCCAAAGGAGTAACATTGACGCCTGAGTGCCTTCTGAAGCTTGCAAATTCTTTACGATCCTTTGCCTTAATTGACGTCAGACTGGCTGGAATGGTCGAGCTGGTGCCATTTGCCAAGTTCACAATGACCTGTAATTTTGATTGGACAAAATCCACATCCATGGATTGAAACTTGACATGTTTTTTCCCGATTGGGCTATTGGGAGTTTTGAGAACCACCTGTCAGCCTCAGTCCACTGCGAACGAGGCAGCCGAGCCACGTCGACCATTCCTGTTAGTGACACCGCCGCGGCCAAATCAGTCACTCCCGCGAAAGAAGGACCCTCGAAGAGCTCGGAAGCAAGGCTCAGGCTTTGAGAGGCCATGACGTTCCATGGCATATTTTTGTCAAGTATGTACAGATCTCGTAAATATTTAAGACAGGGCATCGCTTGATTCAACTTCGTAGTGAGATTGAGTTAACCCCACACGAATTCCTTCTCCTCTTTTGTTAAATACGCCATTTTAACAACAGAAATGCGTTGCAACTTGACTCTCGGTATCCTAACTGCAGCATCCGCTGCTACAGCGGGGAGTATGCCGACTGCCCAAGAGCCACTGCTAGGCCCTTCTTTTCTTTCCAACTTCGATCCCACAGACTCTCAGTACATCCGAAACGCTTCAGACTCTTTCCCAAACAAGATCGAGGCACTTTTCGAGAATGGAGCTTTGAACAAGACTGACCTAGAACTTGTCTTTGCCGTGGATGTCTTTTCTGCCGCAACAAACAAGTCGATATATACTTACCATCATGTTGGCGAAGACGGGAAGCCAGGATTGACGGCCGGAGAACTGAACGATCAAACCATCGGACGGACCGGCAGCGTATCCAAGCTCTTCACGGCTTACGCCCTCCTAGCCAGCGCCGGCATCGAGATCTTCAGCCACCCCGTGACGAGATATATCCCTGAGCTTCTGGGAAACTCATCAGGAGACCCGCTGAACCATATTCGCTGGGAGGATATCACTGTCGGGGCATTGGCGTCCCATCAAGCTGGCACTGGAGGGGTCACCGGTGAGTGTTCTACTCTCTTTTCGTGACAACTGCTGAGGTTTTACAGGCTTTCTGGAGGAGTTGCTCGGAACTTCGACAGATCCCGAGCTTATTGACAAGATAACACCTCAAGGTAAGTCCTATGCCCTCAGTATTACACAGGTAACCAGCCGTCTAACGACAATGACCAGATTTCTTCGCCTATTTGCGAGACTCAAAACACCCCACGAGCTCTGCTTTCCGCAATGCCCTGTATTCCGACGCAGGCTACTGTCTGCTGGGTCAAGTGCTGGCTCGCGCCACGGGAAAGAGCTACGGTGAAGCACTCCAGGATTCGATTTTGAAACCACTTGGAATGAATGGGACCTCCGTGGCCGCGCCGCAGGGCCCGGATGTCAACGCCTATAATCGTTCGATCATTTCGGCCGAATCTAATTGGGGTAATGACATACCCTTCGCTCAAGCATCTGGGGGTGTCTACTCCAGCACAGCTGATCTCCGCGCTCTTGGCCTATCCATCTTGAACTCCGAGATCCTTTCCGCAGCTATGACCTCGCAGTGGATGAAGCCTTTGAGCGGGACTGGCAGTTTGGTCGAACTTATAGGCGCGCCCTGGGAGATCGCCCGCCTCGCGATCCCCACCACCCCCGGCTCGAACAGCACACGCGTCTCAGACCTCTACATCAAAGCCGGCGGCAATGTCGACTACACTTGCATCCTCGCCTTGTCCCCCGACCACGGCATCGGCTACTCCATCTTGATCGGGGGGCAGAGCGCCAACAACGCCCGCTGGCCGATCCGCGATCTCGTCGGCGAATTGTTCATCCCGGCCGCCGAGGCCGCCGCCGCCGAGAACGCGGAGCAAAACCTGGCCGGTTTTTTCGCGGCGTCTGAAGGAGGAAGCAGCAGCAACATCACTCTCACCGTGGATGACGGCTACGCGGGTCTGGGTGTGGAATCTATGTACATCGACGGCGAGCCGGCTTTCGTCGCTCCTCCGACTGGGAACGGCACCGCCTCCTGGCAACGTCTCTACCCGACGGGTTTGTACTCCAACTCGTGGTCCCTTTCTGCGCTGTACAACACGATTGGGACGTTTAGGACATCTTTCCGCGCCGTTGCCCCTAAGCTCGCTCCCCGCGCCGCGTCGGAAGGCGGCACTGGAGGGCTGTTCAGCAACCAATTTCCTTGGGCTGACATTGGATTTTATGATACTTTCGACGAGTTCATTTTCACGATTGAGGGCGGCAGGCTGATGAATGTGACATATGCGGTCGGACCGGTGACGTTCAGCAGGGTCGAGTAATGCAATTTGATCTATTTGTGTGGCGTAGGGTTATGGAACATTGGGGGCTCCTGTTCAGAATTCGGTTGGTAATACAAGAGGGAACTTTGAAGACTTATATTGACGGTACTAATGATACTTTTACGCGAGGAAGCAACCACTGAAAGCCGTGTTTCCTGTCTGATTTCACGTTGCAGGCAATGTCAAACCCATACCCATGAAAACCACTGCGCGTGCATCTAGGATCATATCTTAGGTCCTAGGATATCCCAAAGTTGCGTGTCCAACAATGTCAAACCGACCCAGGTGCCCAGAATTCATCTTTTTACTATCGAACATGGGGCCAGTGAGAATTCCAATAAGACTTCCTCTTCCGCTTGAGACACCCATAATGCACCCGAAACCGCCAGCATTTTGTAGAACCCGGCCAAGGGCAAGTATACGTCTGTCATCCGTAATAAATAGCAGAAGCTTAACATTGCATGCAGCAAGTTTTTCTTCTATCATGACGGACTCCTCCCAATTGCACCTACACAGAACTCGACGAGAAAAAAGACCCTTTGACGGATTCAAGCGAGTATTCATAATTCCGCTCTAATCTCTCTTGATTTACTACTTCTTCTAGTGTTCACAATTCATTGAAGCTTTCCTTAAGTCATTAATTAAATCGATTTGAAGAGTCATCCTTTTTCTCTTGTGTTCTCCACCACTGGCACAGCTAGGAAAGTTCACACAATCTGGTCGATCTCATCGCCCAGCCCTGAGTCACCGACCAAGTTATCTGCCGCAAAGATGATATACGTCTGCGGCAAAGCCACACGGATAAGGCAGGGTTCGTGGAGCTGCCGCAAGAACATGTTCATGAGGTTCGCCGGGACCCAGCCAGAGCCGAGCAGATGATACGTCGCCTCCAAGAGCTTCGTGGCGCAAGCTGTGGCTACGAGCGTGTCCTGGACCACGGTAACTTTAGTTCTCGATAAAGAAGCACGCTAGCTCGAACTTATGCATTATTGTGATTGTGGGATGTAAAGATGCTGGCTTTTATCCTTCGTGATGGGAGTATATGAAGGCTTAACTCTCTCGATTTGAAGAAGAAGAACCGGGTTTCATTCTTGGAAGATGCGGTGAAAAGACTTATGTACCGCTGGGTTGAAAGTGTGTCTGTAAGCCTGCCCATGACTACGGATTCTGACGTCAAATTCCAGCCATTCTGGATGGGATTGATCGTTGCAGCCGGGATGCCGTGGTTCTGTATGACCAACAGACGCCGCGCTCTTTGAGACCAGCCTTGAAAAGGATGCTATGCTGTTTGAGAGCACATCGTCATAGCTGATTGGGTTGAAATTGTGACAAGATTCTGATGGAGTATCTTTTCCAAGCCTTCTGACTGCACGAACGCAGCAACTTCCA
The DNA here is from genome assembly GCA_026260285.1 of Colletotrichum sansevieriae. NCBI lineage: Eukaryota > Fungi > Ascomycota > Sordariomycetes > Glomerellales > Glomerellaceae > Colletotrichum > Colletotrichum sansevieriae. The sequence goes on from JAOQIF010000150.1 coordinate 84,223, forward strand.
CGGTACAGATAATTTCGAGTTTTAGAAAATAAGCGTCTTTCCCAAAAGCTTGAAACCTAAGACTGCTTATGAGAGAGGTTTTGGAAATGCGTTACGACTCATTTGGCAGAATGCCGCAATCATGAGCCAAGAGGCTCACATGCCTCGTTTAGAAATTCCTGATGCGTTTCTCCCGAGCTCCCTGGTTTGAGTTGTTCCCTCTCCCGCTCTTATGTTCTCTTAGCTTGCGATGGTTCACACCAGTTGCTTCTAGAACCAAGCCCTGAACATGTGGGGTTATATAGGGAGATGGTGGTCAGAATCAGGCTGGAGGCAATCGGCCGACGACTTCCTTCCTGCAACCACTGCTCATTGGGGACCTGCCTCCCAGATTTTCGCAATCATGAAGATCTTGAGCTGTCGAAATGCCGACCCTATCCAGGTGGCCTGCTAATTTTCACTTTTAACAACCAATAGCAGCTTAACGCCTTGAAGTGCTCTGCGTGGTTTGCGGATCGTTTGCCGAATGTATGAAGAATTGCGCTGTCTCTTGTACTCCGAAAAGAAGCTGCGCTTGCCGTAGCCGAATGGCACCAGCTTAACAAGTCATACGCCTCAGGGTTATCTCTGCCTGTCAATACATGTAGGACTGGTGCTAAGATGTTCTTCAGTACTGCCCAGCATGTAAGATAACTTGTGGGCGATGTACTCTGTTTTCTTTGAGTTGACTGGATAGAAGTCGCGATGTGTGCCAACGCTCACATGCAACTGTAGTCGTAGTATGTACCCGTGGGCATGTATTCGCGCCTGTTACTCATGCCAACTCATCCAGTTTCCCCGTGAAGTAACACTCGAATATCGATTTTCAAGGCGATGCTCCTCGGCTCGCGGCACCCAGCGCTGCCGCAAGTGCAATCAAGTCAATTTTGACCCCCAAACTTGCTATTGACGAGATTTTTTTTAGTGTTTTTAATTACTTAGGTAACTTATAAATAAGTTAATTCAAGTTACTATATAAAAATATATAACCTATATAATAAAGCTATTCACGATATACCTAGCTATCTAAAGCTATTATTCAGCAGCATAACCCCCCTTTTAATCTAGTTTTTTAATAGCTAGAGCCTCTCTATAGTATCCGGCTTTATACTTATCCTCTGTAGACGCGATCGCTACTTCAGCCTCATTAGAGTGGAGTTTATATAAGTAGGAAGCTTATAATAATATACCGAGTTAAGTGCTCTAAGGCAGCAGAAGTAGCAGTAGCGCTAAATACCTTAGGGGTCCCTCTAGTATCGTATCGTTAGCAACTCCAATAGGAGGCTATAGCCTAGCCCTGAATAACCTTAATAAGGAAGTTGCTATGCTCTCGAATCTAGCTAGATCGACCCCAGCCTCTCTACTATATTAAGTACTACTCGAGGATATACCTCTTACTACTAATAATAATAATAGGTAGGTTATTAATCGTAGGATTTAGAGGGATAATAGTAGCAAGGGCTGCCTCGATCTGCATAGAGATCCGCTAGTGCAGGGCGCCTAAGATCGCATATATGTTAGTAGTAGAGGAGGAGGTAATAGTAATAGTAGATATTATAAAGTTTAGTAAGGTAATAGGAATAAATAATAAGTATAATATATAATAATAAAAAACTTTTATAGTTAATATCTTATTATAACGTTAAATATATTATTCGAATTGCTATAATCCTATCTTCTTATTATTAAGTTTTTAAGAAAATACGCCTTCGTCTAGTATAATAAGGGTATTCCGAATAACCTTAATAATATATATAATAATAGCGAGGTTAGTAATAGTAGCATGTTTTAGTAGCTAGGCATACCTAAATAAATAGGGCAGGGACTGATCTATAGCCTCCTATTAGCTAGTATATAAGATATCAAAGTATTTAACAATTCTGAGGGAGGAGGGATAGCTTAATTAGGAAGTAGTGATAGCATCACTTTGATCGATTAACTTATATTGTTTGTTGAATAGTTTGCACTTGCGGCAGCGCTGGCGGCACCTGTCATAAAAAGACAGCAGATTATGCGCTGCAACCAAGGAAGGGGTGATGAAATGCTTCCAATCAGTACACGCAAAATTTTCCCCGAAAAAAGACTCACTGCAGGCCTCAATCTTTCGCAAACATGGATGTTTTCCCCGGGTTTTCCTCCCCCCAATACAATTTTTTTGTGTTCCGCTTATCTCTGCACCAGACTTAAGTCCTACCTTCGCGTGTTTCTTTCGTTCACATTGTTTGTCCAAATTTGTCCTTGTTGCCAGCCCTGAGAAGCATCCGAATCAGAAATCTCGGACGTAATCCTTTTTATCTCGTCCATGTCATCCTCTCCGATGTTACATGTGAAATATCCGACACTTAAATCAGTGAACTCGGGGAAGTCATGCTCATGACTTCCAAATAACCAACTTCCTGAATAGCTTGGCGCATACTCTGACGAGTTCGGAATGGACGAAACGGGCCCTGTGGGGTACGAGCTGGAGCTGGCCACGTCCGTGTCTCTTGAAGCTCCAGTTTCAACACCACTCGCCTGCAGTGATACACGGTCGTCTGATGTCGTAAATCTAGTCTCGGACACATCTGCGGATGACTGCTCTTGTTCGCGAGTCCACTCCTCAGAAATCGTCCTCAGCCCATCCCGAAGGATCTGTCGCTGGAACGTCTCTACATCCTCACCGAAAGGAACGTTCCAGCTTATAGCACTGTTGGCATCCAGTACTCTCTGCAGTATTCGGGGTCCTTGGACTGCCACAAAGTTTTGGTACTCTACGGCAGTCGCCAAAAAGATTGGTGTCGATGTAGGGCGTGCTCGGCAAGGGTTCCCCGGGAAACAGGATCTTGTAGATGTCGTACCATTGTTGTTCTTCCGTGAGATGTCTCGGTGCCCTCTTGCGGAGCTCGGCTTGCTGTTTGTGACTGATGCCACTTGGCTGTGGATAGCTCCCTCTCTGGCAAGTCCTCTCGTTGGAATGAGCATCCCGATTTGTCTCGTCCGAGAAGACTTGATAGCAGAAAGAGCAGTAGATGGGCATGTAATGCTTCCTCTGAAAATGCTGCTTGACATCGCGGATTCGACTCAGCTTGTTCCCGCAGCAGCTTCCGTAAGTCCGGGAGTCTTTCTTGTAAAAGGGGCAGGCAAGGGTTAAGAGGCCCCCATCAGGTCTTTGACGTTTCCGCACACTGCTTCCACCGCCAACGTCATCGTCGTTGTCGCTGTTCTCGTCCGGGGCTTTTTTCTTCGTAGGCTGGGTTCGGCTTCTCTTCTTGGCGCGTTCCTCCTCCCGCGGAGCAGATGACGCGGTCGTTCCACGGCCTGAACCGGGAGCATGCTCTCTCCAAGCTTGAAAGTTGCGGAGAACAACACGCAAAATGACGTGTACGATGCGAGACAAGACTGGATGATTAACATCTTCAAACGGCTCATCTAGAGCATCTACCACGCAAGCTTGCGCTGAATCCGTCGTTTCTGTGACCGAGTCACCTATCCATTCGGAGTCTTCCTGAGAGTGGTCGCTAGAAAAGCGCATCTGTGAACCTTGATTTGGGCTGTCGTAATTGGCGGCAGGGTTTTGGTCTCGACCATGACGCTGCTCTTCTCTCGAGGGCTGAACTGTGTGTAATAATGGTATTGATGGGCCCTCTACCCCAGAATCTGCCTCGACATGCACACTTTGAAGAAAACTCGTCTTCAAAGCGTTGGGTTCCGAACCCGTGGGTAGATGTTGACTCTGATCAACACCCAAAGAGAGTGCCTGCGTGTCACAGGAGCCCGGGCCGTCTGTGCAAGACTCCGTTTTGGTCTGGATGCATAACTTCGATGGTTGACCGGGAATCTGGCGACCTCCTTGCTCATGATTTTCCCTGCGAACAGCAAGCTCTTCAGCGGGCATCTTGTTGTGGGCTTTTGGTGTTGGGACAGCGAGCCGATCTGTCAGTCTACAGGGAGTCAGCCAAGCGATCGCGTTCGCAGGTTTCTCCACACTGAAGGAACCAAGACTGCCCACTTCAAAGAAGCAACCCATGCGTACGCACCGGATATGTTTTTCCACTTGTAACTGTAGAGGTGAGATTATAGAAACCGCCGCGTTTGGGATGAACAGGGGCTCTCGGTGGTCAAGCTCAATGATATCATTGGTCTCCAGAGCCCTGAATTGTTGAAGAAGACAAGCTCTGACTGCATGCTCAAACGGCTCTCCGACCTGAACCCGGATTCTTTGTGAGGCGAGAAGTTGCTTCGCCACGATGAAGCCTACCGAATTGGAATCGAGCTCATCTGCGCTGTACGCAATGTCAGTCTTTCCAGCGCACTGAACCTCTGACATCGTCTGGCCATAGGCCAGCTCTATCAGGCAAAGCCCAAGCTTGGCAAGAACAGGCTCTCTGGATGGAATAGACCAAACTGTCGAAGATGGTGACCGAACTTTGCTCGGGAGTCGGCGCATGGAAAGCACCGAACTCGCGCCGGAAAAGCAGTAGACCTCGTGATGGATTGGAGGAACTGCTGCTGATGATGGCCCAGTTATCCCACGTCCATGAGCCGTCGATCCAAGGAGTCGAACATAAGTGAATGACAGCAAGACTGAGCTGCAGTACAAGCTCTATGCGCCGTTTCCGATCGAGGTCAAGGCCGTGCATACGCATCCAATCTTGCAATGGAAGAATTGTGCCATTCTTCTGTATGTTTCCCGAACTTTCAAATGAACAGAAGATATCCCGAGTCGAGTCTTCTTTTGGCAGAATGAAGTACGTCAGCTTCTGAGAATCATCGGCCTGGAATAGCCGGTCCGAATTGGATCTCGTAATAATCCCTGGGAATTGGAGGCACGCGATATGAGGCTCGTCACAACGACATGTGCCCTTATCGCTGAGAAGCTGGAAGATGGCCGTCGCACGACGAGATAAGTCCATGAGTATCGCGACCACAGCAGATATGTTTCTCGGTCGGAATTCATGGGATAGCAGGGTTTGCCCGAACGACAAACGTGTGGCCAGAAGTTGGTTCGTCTTGGACACCGTATCCAGTCTCGTCTGGAGCCGCGTTCTCGGTTTTTTGTCGCGACTCTTCATCGCACCTAGAACATTGCCTCTGATTTTATCCAGGACCTCCTGAACGTGTGTCAGCATCCATGCTTGGAATCTTCAGCGTTGTCAACACTACCTTTCCGCGGCCGACGTTCAAAAGCTCAGCCTTCAAAGTGTGAAGGTGTTCGGCAAGAGCCTTCAAATCCTGGCATACGCTGGCAGCATATTCAGTGCCGAGCTTTGCCCCCAATTGCTGCAACAAGACATCTTCGTCATGCAAGAAGGGCACGTTCGCCAGGTGCAGGAGCCTCTGCGCGGTCTGGTCAAACAGAGTCTTTTCGACAGTGATACCCCGCGCAAGCCCACGGGATTCAGAGTCAGGCTGTGCGATCTTGTATTTCTCGGCAGCCTCAGTTACCTGGGGAATCACGCTCAATACCGCGCTCAGGGGTCTGCTGTCCGGCATGTTGATAATCCACCAGAGAATCGAAGCCCAGATTGCCGCCGTCTGTCATGTAAATCCGTGGATCTCGGGGTGGATGAATGCGGAGAAGTGGACATTAGATGAACGGTTCACCACGGCACGAACGCTGGTATGTGTCGAAAGAGTCATGGTTAAGGGCAAAGGGAGACCTCAACTCGTAGGAGTAGATTGTGTGTAGTCCACTCATCCAGGGAAGGCAACCGTCGCCTTGCGCACAGAAAGTGCATTTTCGCCTCATGGAGGGCTTACGGCTTGCATGGCACTAGTGGTGTCTTCTTGATATGTTTCAACAAATCCATTGGTCGAGAACACCGGTATTGGTCAGATGATAGGACTCCCACGCCACCTGCGTCCACCTCGTCACCCACAGGGCGGCATTGGGATTTGGGTGGACAACGCGGGGAACTTGACCAATCCGCTCGATGTCGTGGCTCACTGATGTGTTGGGGCGTTGGCGGATGTCTTCACCGGGGCAGGCCCAAGGATTATCGACAGGGGTTCTGGCTGACCCAGGAATATTTTTCTGAGGTCGGGTTGAGTTTGCGATAAGTTCGTTCTTCTCGAAATTTGGTTGAGAATCGAAAATGTTTGCCGGCGGGAATAGCAACGCCCACAGGGCCCAAAGACAAGATGAAGCCCGCGCCTTGAGGGCGAGGAGCCCGATTGCGGCCGAATTCGAAGACTGTCAGCAGACTCTTGTTCGGCTATCAGATGTGCTCTCTTTGAATCGACTTAATCATCTTGTGCAGAAATGCTGGCGGAGGTTCGACATGTGGGACGACGATAGTGGCGCATCGTCACGCACTCTCGATTACGCGTTGAAGACTTCACCAGCGCTCCGCAAGCAGACGATAGGTCTCCTGCGTAATTTGAATTGGACGCTTGGTCAAGGCAAGCACTGATCCTCTCTCCGACTTGGAGCCCGTTCTAACCGAAGTAGCAATCCTAGCCGTACCTCTAGAAGAGCTTGTAGACGAGGTAGCAAGTGACCCAGCTTCAAACACAATCCGTGACGACAGCGACGCAGAGGTTGCTTGCGTCGAATTGAACAAGAGTGACGCCGGCGCTGAAGTGGACTTTGGCCCCGAACCGTGGCTTCACGAAGCTTTCGATATTGTCTACAATCTGGTGCACCTCCTCCCGGCTCTCAGAAACCCTTTTGAGAAATCCACGTTCTCGGATGAACACATTCAAGACGCCGAATGGTACTCTCTTGAGTCTTATAGAGAGGCAGCCGAAGAGATGTTTCCATCTGCCGATAAGGATGTTCTGGGATATCTTGCTCAAGCTCGGTGGCTGCTCAGACACAGCCTTCCTGGCATACGCGACAACGCGAAGAGTTTGGCCTCTGGCAAATCGGATGTTGCATCGGACTATCACACACGTCAAACTGGCTGGATTTCCTCGCGCTTTCACAGTTCGATCATGAGGAGATCTGATCGCAACAACCTTGATAAAGACACTTCTACTATCCGCTCGCATCCCGAAACAGTCTGGTCGAGAACCGCCAAAGCTGACCGTTTATCGATCACCTCGGCGGGAGAGTCGTCACAGGCGCAACCTGTCCCTCGTCTCAGCGTACCAAATCCTCCGGTCGATCTTGAGCAGCTAGGTGCCGACAGTTTCAGTTGCCCCTACTGCTACTGCGAGTTGCCACTCGCAGTCGGATCAAGTATGAGTTATTCTGATTGGGCCAGCCACTTGTACCAAGACATGAAGCCATACATCTGCACGCTAAGTCAGCCGAGTTGTCGCGATGTTCGGTTTGCTTCCAGAGAAGACTGGTTTCGGCACGAGCTTGATTTTCATCGTACAGTATCCGTGTGGATGTGTGGCTTCTGTGCGGCAGAGTTCCGCAACGAGGATGAGTTTGGAAATCACTTGAAGAAAGCCCATGCCGAGATTCCCTTGCCGCAAGACCTGTCCTTGTTGAAGGAAACCTGCAAAAGACTGTCTCACACCGTCGACTCGCCTTTGGTCTGCTCGTTATGCCAAGCTGTCTGCAGCAGCCTGACCGAAGTCGAGAACCACCTTGGGAATCATATGGAGGCCTTCGCGATTGAAACTGCTCACGAATACCAGTCTCGGATAAGAAGCGATAAAGACGAGGAGACCAATGCTGGCATGGTTCTCTTTGATTATCTCTCGGACCAAAGGTCCCTTTCCCAGCCAGCAGTGGTGGCTTTTGACGACACCAAGGGTCTGACTGAGGCAGCCACCGAGAGCGTCAACAGATATTTTGAGTCTGAAACACAAATATCCCAGACTCTTGAGCACAACTTGCCGGCTCATTATAAGAACTTTGCCGGTAGAGAACAAGACCTCTACAGAATCGACGAGCTGCTATCCTCAACAGGACGAATATGCGTTCTGACCGGCGTTTCTGGAATTGGCAAAACGGCTACAGCAGTACAGTACGCTTACCGCTTCGGAGTCGAGTATGCGTACATATTTTGGGTGGAGGCTGAAGCTCCGGGGCTGCTGGCCGATAAGTACGCCTCAATAGCTACGGCCCTGAACCTCAGCAGCGACGGTACAGGAAACGACAGTAGTCTCATCTTTCGCGTAAGAGAGAGTCTATCGAACCTTGAAAGGAGATGGCTTTTGATATTTGACAACGCCGTCACCTGGACCGACATCAGTCCCTACTTCACAAAAACCCTAGCACTCAGCAGAGGGTCGGTTCTCATTACCACAAGAGAGGATCCCCTTCAGGCCGCACCGACATGGCTTCGCCAGCGTCATATCCAACTTGGACCATTGTGTATAGACCATGGGCGGGAGTTTCTTCTTACATCCATCCACCCACGTGTCCGCAAAGAGGATCTTGGCAAAGATGAAGATTTCGATCGCGCAGCAAAGACGATAGCTGTTCTGAAGGGACTCCCGCTAGCGATCAGCATGGTGGTTGGATATGTGAAGGAGTCCGGATGCACTCTCGAAGACTTCATCGAAATGTGGGAGGAGAAGGAGTCGCGAAGCAGAAGACCTGGGAAGAGGACCGCATTCGACACCGAGAATGTTGACAATACCGTTGACTCGCTGTGGGATATTGGGATCCGAGAGGTCCCGAGCAACAGCACAAAGCTGCTAAACATCATGTCGTTTCTGAATCCGGACAAGATTCCAAAGAGCTTGTTGGTCGGTGATCACGAGGAGGACTATCTGGGCTTTTTGAACTCTTCTGAAATACTGAGGCATGTTTTTCCCCTGGCTAATTTCTCATTTGGATTATTCTCTAATCCTCGCCTACATAGCTATAAGCGAATGATCAACAAGCTCAGCAGCCGAAGATTGATCGCCGTCAAGGAGGTGCCCGAAACAGGGCCAGAATACAGCATTCACAGAGTACTCCAGGACAAGATCAGGCTAGAAATGGACGATTACAGCATCGCCGACGCCTTTCGGAAAACATTTCGTCTGTTGCGCAAGAAGTTTCCACGGGCGGATTCCCAGCAGGTTCCCAATCCTTCGACCTGGCCGACCTGTCAGGCGTATATGCCTCATATCGAGAGTTTCCATCAAGTCTTCAGCCGCGAGCAGAGTAGGATTGAATCTGTCGGGACCGTGAAGCCCCTGGAGCTGGCCGAGCTGTTCTACGACGCGGGGTTTCACAGCTGGTCGAGGCGTGGCACCCTCTACAACGGGCTTGCATTCTTGGAAACTGCGAACAGCCTGCTCGACGGAATCCAGCACGATCGCGATTCAAAACTTCGCGCAGACATCAACTGCATATTGGGGCTCCTGAGGCTCGAGATGAGTTGCGAGGAGCGTGTTGAAGGCACGCGCAACCTTTTGGAAGTTCGCCGAATTCGCGGGGCAATCTTCCAAGTTCCAGCAGTATCCGAATGACCACAACGCCGACGTTTTATACATGAACGCCATTTCCGACTACGCCTTGTGCCTCATGAACCACCATAGGTTTGACGAGGCGGGCGAAGAAATGCTGAAGTGTTTCGAGCGATACAAAGTATGGGGATCCGAATCCGACAACCCCTTCGAGAACTCCAAGTTCTATGGCAACTATAGCGTCGTCCTCATGTTTCAAGGGAAGATGGATGAAGCCATCCGCTCAGTGAGAAGCTGTCTCGAGCTGACTGAGACATTCTCGGGAAAGAAGGCACAGTGGTACCGGCGGTTGTTCCTACTGGCGAGCATCTATCTCCAAATGGGAAAGTTTCGGGAGGCTTTAGACTTGCATCTAGAGACGCTGCGAGCTCGACTTGATCTCGACGGGAAGTACGACCCAAATTTCATCCTGAGCCTCTATGCTGTCGGTGCGATGTATGACCATCTGAGCAACCTGGAAGAAGCCACGTAAGTGCAATACCCCAAGGTTTCTGGAAGACCCTTTCAATCGGTCAGTGTACGCCAGTGGAATCATTACTAACGGTGGATAAAACGTCGTTTAGAACATACATGGAGCAGTGCGTCGACTGCGCCATCAATTCGCAGTGGTCGATTGTAGGCCTGGCTAGAGCGCAGTTCCACCTCTCGATGCTTTACGAGAAACAAGGAGTCCAAGAGGAGAAGGCACAGGAGCTCAAGAAAGAGGCCAGAAAGGTCTTGGCGAAGTACAGGCGCTATGCGGCGGAATGCGTGCAGGACGCGAATGACGAACTCATGATCTTTGATGATCTGCAACCGACGTTGCTTGGACGATACACTGGCACGGCGCTTCTAAAGCACTTGCAGGCGCATCTGCCTCGTTCATGATCCAAGCAGAGGAGTCCTTGAGCTGCGGGCTTGCTCAGGTGGCAAACAAGAGATCGGTTAGACCCATTTAGTTTGACACAGAAGTTGGGAGTGGCTGCTGAATCTGTGATGGACCAATTTTCGAAATAAATTTGACTGCTTTAGCTTTGGCTTTTCTAATAGATAGAACTCCTTCAAACAACATGGGTATGGTCAGCACACGTGCGTCCAGCACATGAAATTTTGATTTCTTTTGTGGCTTCCATGCATCCCCAAACTTCCAAAGGGATTTGCTGGGTAATGGAAAGAGCCTTGCGCGAAGCAAATCACGCACCGAAGCCAAGTCTCGAGGCTCGCGCATGTACGGAGGGCGATCCATCCAGGGGAGCTTTTCTGCGACACGGATGGCAGACACCCAGGCTGATTGAGCGGCGCGAGTAACGTATTTCAACAACAGCTCCAACTGCTGAGCATGATAAGTTGATCATGGTCTCCCCAAACGTTTACGAAGTCGGTCTCTTCGTTGGCAGCCTAACCCAGCGGTAACGGTGTATGGTGAGTTACAATCCACGCTTGGGTCGCGCTGGGCACGCTGGGCAGAAAAGCAAAGAGGCCAGGGCGCCTTACGGGAAATTCGCCCTTGCTATGCAGCGATGGACCCTTCACTGTAGCACACCCTGCGCCTACGGTCGCAGTACGCGACCGGATCCTTTTCCGCTGCAAAGTTGGGATCGTCGGGTTCCGTCCCGTAATGCGTTTTCCAAGGCTGCGCGAGGTGCTGCGAGTTTGTCGTGGCGGCAACGGCCCAAGCTGGGAGGGATATGGGCTTGCTCGGCTCCGGCTGTTGAGACGAAAGGCTACTATTCTGCTCGGCGAGTTGCTGGCCCATTATGAAGATCACCGGCAACAGAGCAAGGCGCAATCGGATAGAATCAAGCAAGAGGTATCTGTATGCCATCCTATTCATCAACTTCCCATCCAACAATCGCAGACATGCGGGAGTTTAAGACCAGAAAAGGGATTCCAAAATCGCTTGTCAGCTCCACCACCCTGTCTTGCATGTCACCGGATGTACCTAGACGTATCTTTCGAATGCAGGATAATCTCTCGTCACCCTGCCACATATCCTGTTCCATTCCATGGCAATAAACATGATAAAGGATCGAATTATTCTTCCACCGTTTGGCTAGGTAGAGCATGCGGGCTCAAGGGCAGAAAGCTATTATTTCCTTACGCCGCTAGGATCATACCCCTGAAAATGGCTTCCGGAACCGTTGAAGCCGACATTGATTACCTTCAGAGACTGCCTCTCTATCGGCGAGAGAAGCCTTTTCAGCTGTTCGTCCCCATACATGAGCGCGACCAAGACGCCCGCTCAACGAACCTTGCGTTTGAAAAGAAGAAGCACGTCTTCGTCGACATTCGAGACCGAATTGACGAGTTTTCACTAGACTCTCATGGATTTCAAATAGAGACAGCGCCGAGAGATGTCGACCCGCAAGGGTTTGGGGACCGTCAACTCGTCGAGGAAAACTACCTACCCGAGGTTGAGACGCTTCTTAGAGCGCGGAGCAAGGGCTGCGATAGGGTTTTCATCTTTGATTGGAGGGTGAGCCTACTTTGCTATTCACTCGAGACTCAGACGCTTGCTGATTTGAAATCCCCGTGCAAGCTGCGTGATGCCGGCATGCCGCGCGAACAGGATGGTGAGTTGGACATGAACGACCTGACGACGTGGCTTCGCCCTTCGCCGACTGTACATGTGGGTGAGTTGGCACAGCGGAGCATCTGCAGTCGCGTTTCCAGTGTCGCAGGCGCTAGAACCTTTCCATCAGATCAAAGTCCCGAAGGCGTGTTGCACCGAGTCCTGCTTCATCTCCCAGATGAAGCCGCGTCCTTGCTGCAAGGGAGAGTAAGGGTTATAAAGTTCGTTCGCCCCCTTGGGTCTCGACGCCTGCCGAAGCGTTCTTTTGTCTCTGAGAGCTGACAAGGTGGGCCAACAAGTGTATGGAGACCGATCGAAAACCCAGTCCAAGATTACCCGCTGGCATTCTGTGACTCCACATCAGTTCCTGATGAGGATCTCATCGAGTGCGACCACGTCCGGAGGAAGTTCAAGGGTTCCGCCCTCTATGCACATCGTGACATCATCGCGAGGGCCACAAATGGTACTACCTCGGTGAACAGCGACCCGAAGAAGCGCTGTTGATCAAGATGTTTGACTCCGACCCGAGTGCTACTGCTCAAAGTACGGACTTCCTTGTTCGAGTATCGTCTTCGAAATCGTCACGCTAAAGTAGGCCCCAGGATGTCCGCATGTGTCGTTCCGCCACCCCTTGGCACCAACCGATGCAAAGCCTAGAAAGAGCATCGAAGTTCGTGCCTTAGTTTTCGGCTGAATCCTTCAGGAATCCTAGAAACATTACTTGGGGAATGGGACATCTGGGACTTGTTAGGTCATAGTGACATTCACGGTGCAAGGTATTCATGTGGAGACTTGGGCATGAGCAGTTAATTGCGTGTGGCCTGTCCTGCTGACTTTTGCAGGGGTTGTTATCAGTTTGACGGAGCACTCCCCCATGCTCGTGTGATAGTATAACTGTGTAGCTAAGTATAGCGGGCTATATAAAGACTAACAGATGGATAGAAATTCTTAGGTTGTTACCAGTTTGACGGAGCACTCCCCCATGCTCTTGTGATAAAATCCCTCTTTTTCTTCTCCGCAATCTTCATTGAATGTGCGATTCAAGCTCTGCGACTGGTACAAAATTCGTTACTCTGCATGTGCGTCGCGGGGGCGGGGACCTTTCGAATAAGATAACATCGAAACCAACGTAAGCTAATCTACAAGGGCTCCAACAATTGTTCCGATTCCTAATGTTGATGCGGGGCTGGATACAAACCCGTTTCTCACACCCCGATTGGTCTGTCACACGGCGCAAATGCAGCCATTTCAAATGAGCACGCCGATCGATGGAGAGAATCGCCGGACGAGAAATTGTAACTGCGCAGTAGTACGAGGCACTGCAACGTACCAACTTCGCTCGCGTGCTCATGGACAAGAGCACATGTGTGCTCTTCGTGGGGTTTTGCGCTATGCTCCACAATGATCGTGTCATGTACCCTCATGTACCCACTGTCTAAAAGCATTGGCCAGCGGCTATATAAGTACACGCTTCCATGTTGGACCGGGCTGATTGGTCGGGTTGGCTTGAGATTGCAGGAGGACCCACAGTCTTATCGCTGAGAATGTCTGCGCCACGGAGGAAATAGATACTTCAGGTTCACCCAGTGGCAGCTAGCACATCTCAGGGTCTCGGCAGCCACCAAATTTTGAGATTTATGTCTCAGATTATGTTGACAAAGCCCAAAGACAGCTATCCGCCGCAACAAAACCGCAGGGTGTGGATATGCCGATGTGTTGAAGATTGGTCTATTGTGTTTCTAGAAGAGCTACAAATGAGATGATGAACTGACTTCAACATCCAATGGGCGCTAGGTATGCGTCGTTTTGGTGTTGAAAACAGACCCAATCAAAGAAAACAAAATGCGAAGTCTATGAAAATGCGCAAAAGCGAGAAAATAAAACAAAAACAGACCGTCAACTTCGAACAAAAATGCAGACATAATAATAGAAAGAGGCTGGAAGTCGACATACGCGCGTACTCGGGATCGATGTGTCCCTCCTAACCAGATTGGGTGAACATTCTTGTTCCTTAATCGCTTACTGAGGCTTGAATCTCTCGAACGCGGCGTTGACCTGGTCCTCCATGTAACCAGTGGCGTCCTCGACCTGGGTGAAAGTCAGTAAACAGTCAGAAAGGATAAACATGAGACTATATCTTACCTCGTCACCAGTGATGATCGAGGCCTTGTCCCAGTCAATAACCTTGGCAGAGGTGATCTTTCCATCGCTTTCCTGCATCAGAACATTGGCATCGTTGACGTCCCTGGACCGGTTTAGCTGACTCCTAGAACAGGAAAAGAAAAAAGAAAACCTACTCGTGGTAGATGTGGTTGTTCTTGATGTACGCTTTCGCATCATCAGCGATCTTGGAGACGGCACTCTCCACAAACTCTTGAAGAGCTTCATAGTTCTCCTCCGTGTTCGAGGAGAGTCTCTGGTACGTCGGCAGCTTGGAGAAGTTGACGCCGTCCCACTGCTTCATGAGGGTATACTCGTCCCCGTTGCTGGACTTGACGGCCTTCAGCTCGCCGATCTTGGCCAGGTGGTTGCGCTCGTCCCCGGCCTGGTCGTTGTCGATGTAGTGCTTGAGGACGACTCTTCCGAGTTCGTTGCACGCGGCGTTGCCGTTGCAGTCAATCGTGTAGATCCTGCCGGCGCTGCCCTCGCCAATCTTGTTGCCGACCTTGAACGTGATGTCGCCGCCGTTCGCGTCGAATTTGCCCTCGTCCATGTTGTTGTTGGTCTTGCTCAAGGTGAGCTCATCCCCAGTAGCTGCAGCGGCGTCAACGTGAAGGAAATCCTAAGGCAAATAATCAGATAGACCTACCAGGAGCAGCGCGAGAGACGAGAGCCTTGGACCTCTGGGCGCTGTGGGGAGCCGCGGCGCTGAGGCAGGCGGTAGCAGCAAGGAGCAGGGTGTAGAGTTGAACCATTGTGATGGATGCGATTTTGGTTTCTCTTTGGTGATTTTGTATGTCGGTAGAGTTCGTCGTCGTAGATGCTTGTGGCAGCGATGATTCTTTTGTCGGTGGTGGCTTTGCGGTCAAGTGGTTGTTGGAATCGGTTGTTGGTGATAGAATGCCTCGACTAAGCTGGATATCTACAGACTCTTTATACATGAGAAGACTGTGAATCTCTTCCATACTGTCAGTTCCAGGCAAACACGTTATGTCGCCGGTCCGTAACGATCTTGATTTTCGTTGTTGTCGCCGGTGCAGGACTTTCTACAGGTCGAAGGAACACTGGTGGAGCCTGTATGGAGTGTCGCGATGCCATTTTCCGCTCGTAACGGCGCGAGGATGAGAGTGAATAGAAGCAATGATCGACCTGCCCAATTGCAGTCCAGTTCTTCAGCCTGGTGGAGTTTGTCGCATGGTCGCCGCTATAAATAGGTGAATGACAAAATAAGCGGTGATAGGCCAGTTTATTTGGTTGCATTCGACGGCCCTGCCTTCTGAAGCAGCTGCCTAATTACTCGTTGATGGCGCCGTCGCGGGAAGTAAGCAACTAACCATTGGCGTGTCTGTTTGAATCGGGGCAGTCTGCGTTTCTTACCAAGCCCACATCTGCCGGTATTGAGAATTTGAAGATGTAGCTTGCACACTCAGATGGCGAATTTTGTTTCGGCGCCCTACAAAAACGAAAAGCTGACCTCCTGGAGATACGCGAAGAATCGTGAGATGTGATGACGCAGTATGCGAGGAAGATTGATTGCTGCCTTTGCGTGCTGAGCCACGCTGCAACTTGCAATGGATCCTTCAGCGGTTGGCAGGAGCCTAGCAGCATGTTGTTGTGGGGCAGCTGAAGCATACCGCCGTACCTAGAGGTGCGGGCTGTGCCGCGTCGATCCCCCCCAATAGCCGAAATCTTTCGCCAACCCATGCAAGGTGACAGTTGCTCTCGTCTCTGCGCAGCTATCAATGCGGTCGAGTCGAAACATATGCCGAAGGCATGGTTCCGCTACCAGTCTTTTTGTAAGCTTATGTCGCCGGTGATGGGTTCCACATCCTTTGATGCTGCAGGCGATCTAAACTTGCGTTCAAGCGCCAGTGACCAGGTGGTGGCCATATTCCTCAGGGTAGGCTTGCCTTAGAAGAGTAGCTAAGCTCTTAGAATTATGGGTATCTGAAGTACTGCAAGAGACTTGTTGGGTTTTCATTGTTTACTTATCTTCCCCATCGTCTTCCGCAAACTCAGAAGGATAGCAGATTTCTGTCTTGAGGTGGGCAGTTGGGGTTACTGTAGAATTGAAGCGTCGATCAGCCCGGACGACGGTCGGTGTCACTCAAGAGGCGCCGCAGAAAGTTGCTGATGTAATTGCTGATGCGCCGGGTTTTCCGCGCCTGGTTCGCGTTTCCTAACGCTGTCTTGCGTCGTTGCTCTCGGTTAAGGCAATGAACGAGTTGTTGCGCAGTTTTCTGCACGCACAAACTCACAATTCCCGGCCCCGTCTCCGCAAGCCGAAGCTTGTGGGGTCCCAGACCCGGCCGAGAGGTCCACTTGTTCCCCGGAAAACGGCGGTCTACCTCTGTTCGACTACCTTCGAGCCAGAATTCGCAGAAACCGGAAATGTTTTTGAGCGGTAACGAGATTGACTAGATACGCAGCTTAGAGCAGTTCCAAATGGCGAGCTCGGAATCGAGGCCACGCCGATGCAAACTTTGCGACGCCGCAGCGCTGAATGCCTGTAATTACCAGAAGATGGATTAGGTTGCACTAGGAAGAAAAAAAAAAACACTCAAGCTTTCAGATCCCAGTATTTACATCTTATCAGTTCTATTAACAGAACATTTCTCTCGACAGGAGGATCAAAGCTCCGGCTCGCCAAATCACCCCAGCCAGCGGGCCGTTTCTCAACAGACCAGAGTAGAACCGCGAGCCCATGGTATAAACATCGTAAGTCGGGAGTCCAGTAAACTTCTAGAGGAGGAACTTCTGTGCAAGAAGGATAGAATCCGGCATATCTGTCCGGGAATGGTGTTGTTGACCACTCAACCGGCTCACAGTGCCGTCTGGTCCGTGCATTGTACAGCTCTCAAAGATCTTCCCAATAGTCAATAAAGTAGTAATGCATGCCCATCATTGTGCAAGTTCGTGCCTGACTTCGTACGGGAGCTCGTGTCTGACTTGGCCAGGAGCCTCATACTGTTGAGCTGGCGGCGACCCATGCGCCCACACCGGTGCCATTGCAGGATATCCCGTCTTTGCGTCAACCCCCTCCAGCCATTACACCCGGTCCAGCTGACTTGCTCTTCTCGCGCAGGAGCATGAACGTCAGCACCCCAACGGCGATAGCCAATGGCACCCCGATCCCGGCACCGATACTCGCAGCCGCGCCTGCCGAGATCCCGCTGCTAGCTTCCGCGGTGGTGGTGCAGACGCCAGACAGGGCGGGGTTGCTGCTGTCTACTGCGCCCGTGTCAGCCGCGGTTGAAGAGGTCGCCGTGGTAGTGGACGTCATGTCAAGATCTGCCAGCACGGCAGAGTTGCGCAGGATGGTGCCTTGGGTGACCGAGAAGTTCCCGTTTGAAATTTCGCAATGGCCCATGCTGCAACCGAATCCTTTGTTGTCACCACAGGCCCAGACACCACAGTGACCTACGGAGTGAAGTCAGTTGCGTCAGTTGCGTCAGTTGGGTGACCAGCTTTGTGCGAGTGGCCACTCCCCCGGGGGCGCCCACGATACAGACAGGGACTTAGTCGAGGCGACGCTCAGACAATATCTCGGGCATCCGCTGATTCGAAGGTTCTGTCTGTGCAAGAGGCGCGGTACATAGTCAAGCTCGAAGGCACAAAGCACAGGCCATTGGACAAGCAATAATGACGTCGAGAACGTCAGTGGATTCTACTTTCTTTGAGAACATCGACCTCGACAATACTGACCATCGTAGCAGCATCCTGCGGCGTCATTGCCTTCGGCAGTCGGGCATGCCATTGCGTTGATATGTTGTTCGCCGTTCGGCAAGTAGCATGTCTGACAATTGGCCGCATTGGCTAGCCAAACCAGCCCAAGGAGTCGAAGAGATTTCATCTGGGGCCAGGGTGCTTCAACAAATTCGGGAGTTGGAATGCCAGGTGGAAGAGAAAAAGTGGCGAAATGTCCGCTATTCTAAGACGACTATTGCTCCGAGCAACACCTTGTTTATGTCAATATGGCAAGGCGACAATCAGGCTCATTCTGCGACAATGCCCTTCCATATTTAGATTGCATGGTGACACAGGAATCACCACATCAGGCAGCAGCCGAAAACACATCAACTGTGGATTACGCCAAGCAAAGCAAAGTCGACATCGGTCGGAAGGCTGGTGTTAAGAAGCTCATTGTGATGGGCTGCCCGGGCACCCAGTTATTAGTGGAATCCTGGACCGGGAAAACCACGGAAGGATGCGGTTCCTGGTCGTCCGCGCCCCTGTCGTCTCCCAGCGCTTGGAACCCCGGGCTATGTTGACGACTCTCAGCTGGGATCGGAGCTCAACCCCAGACTAGACATATCAATAAACCATTCCAAGTGGGGGAAAACCTACTGCTGGAAAAAGCCAACAATGAGCCTGACCACATAAGGCTCTTTGCATTTGTGAGAGAATCTGACGAAGAAAATCAGGCTGAATTTACGAATACTGGTTTTTCCTGTCATCCGACAGGCTGGCAGGACGGCTCGTCCTCATTTGATTTCCGCATCCAAGATCAGACGAACTGCCTAGATCCCCTTGCAGCTCTATCCTGAGCTACGCCGCATGTTTTCACTCGCCTCCCTTATAGAAGTTTCCCACACCCTAGCTTCAGCCGTGAGCTAGCAGCACTGATAACCCATCACTGTAAGTTCCTGTCACTGTCCTCCATGATTGTTAGGTAAGTAAGTCACGTCAGACAGAACGTCAAATGTCCACCCCTTTAATTTATGTTTTTTTTTTTTTTTTTTTTTTTTTTTTTTTCAATTGCACCAACTCAGTGTGGTGGGTATACGCGAATGACACTGGGCCAAGTTCTTCTTCCATAATGAAAGAAACCACCCAGCTCTGTCGAACAGCATCCATCGTTGACCACAAAGAGGAAAACGGTTTCACTAAGAGCGGTGTCCATTGAGATTCCCTGGTCACAGGTTACTCATTCGATGCAAGCCAAATTAAAAGAAGTGCGATTTCATAGATGCTTCTAAGACTGTGGAGTTAACTGACAGCCTCAGACTGCGAGAAGTTACGTACAAGATATACATATAAGTCATTCCAGGCTGATGACTCCTTTTCTTCCGAAACCACACTGCTGCTACCCATTCCACGTATTGCATCTCATCCCACACGGGTCTTACGATGCCCAAGCACGTTGCCATCAACTGCATCATGACATGAGGAATTGAATTGAAGCTAATAAAGTTCTTTTCACTCACGGGTTCAAACCCCTCGTCATCTTCCCCATCTCTTTTTGATAACTGCATGTGGAATAGTCCTTGTTCGCTGAACAAGACTTGACATGGTGGTCTCCTCCTGATTCTAGCGTACCCTTCGCGACAGGTTCTCCGGGCTTCCTCATAACCGGATAACTGACCCCAAGAATGCTTGAACTTCTGAAGTCGACTAGCATCCAAGGCTTGTCTGTCTTTGTGCTTTTGGACGTTGGCGTCGTGCGCTTTCGGGTCTCGTCGAGGGCTGAGGAAGGACGGGTCACGGACCCTGATTGGGCTCATGACTGACTGGGACGTCAGGGCCAGCCAACTCGTGATTTGATGGGGGCGATCTACCAGCGACTTTTGTGCCTCAGTCCGCCAAGGTCAGGTGGAAACCTGGCAGTTTTGACATTGACGTATTGCCATGTTGGAAGATCGGCACTGCTAGTGCTGGCGCCGCAACAGACAAGAACAATGAAGCGGGTTACATGGGCTTCCAAAGATCCTTCCAATGGATATATATATATTCATATTTCTGACTTTTGTATACCATACGTTTGGTTGGCAGGAAGTCACAACTCAAAGGCAAATGAATATTCACACCCAAATCCCGAGTGTCTGAACGAAGGCACCGGGAGATCATGGCTTGTGTTCGTAAGCCGCGTTCACATATTGTCAGCGGCTGTTAGATTTTCTCGCGTCACTCCTACTAGGATTTCCTGGAGCCTGTTTGATGAAACACTAACCCAAGTTCGTATACTACCAAATTCTCGCAGAAGCTATGGAGCCGATGTAAATTTCCAAGCCGTAGAAGTTATGATAAATAGGCTAACAAGCCCGGGAGACCGAGAAAGACGCCGGAACAGAACTGGCTGGAATGGTGAGAAACTGCGATGACCGTGAAAATGAGATTGATACCGCATATAAATCGAGGGTCAATTCCCATGAAAGTAGAAACTGCTTGCTAGTTTATTTGCATTTTTTTTTGCGCTTCAGATACCGAGCTGAAACCATTCACTTCGAGCTCACGCGTCGGGTACCAAGATGGAAGAAAGTGGTGCAGATTCGAATTGCTCCCGTGATCTATGCGCATACTACTTTAGCTGCCCACGAGAAAACTATGCTTCATTCTTAAGATATCGAGGACAACCGCGTGGGTTGCCTCTGAAGTAGTTAGTGCAGAGGCTAAACGGAATCATAGACACCCAATTGGACTGTGGTTGAGTTGAATAGAGTGGAATCAAAGACAAAGTCGATGTCGTAATGCAAAATCTTTCATTGGAGGATTGAATTTCCTTTCTGGGCAATGGTCAACGAAAAAGATTCAGCCAGTTTGGTAGCGAAACATTGTTCTAAAGTCTGTTGTGTTCCTGTCCCCGCGGAAGCGGTGCAGGTCCGGTGTGCTCACACAGGCATATGCACGTAAGCCAGTATTTCGATGCTATCGATCCTTGCAAATATCAGAGAAACCGTGGAGTGGCAGGGAAGCTAGGCAAGTAGAGCTGCAGAATCGTCAGCAAGTTACACTAGCTGAAGCCTGTTGCGTGGAACTTGAAGCTTCACTTGTGAGAAAGTGTAATTACCCCCACGTGGCTGGACATGAGTGGCAAAGGAGGCACCAGAAGCTGCACTTCGTAGCCCCTACGTATTGCCGCCACGTGCTTGAAGGAATCTAAATGCCATCATCCCGGCGAGATGTCTATGTCACCTACTTTCTTGGACCGATTTCCGATCTGCCTCACCTTCTGCAGACCACCTCACCAAAACCCGATGCTTGTACTGAAATATAGTGATACCGGTGAGCTGCACAACGATCATTACGCGGGAAAACTTGTCTGGCTTTCGCCGGGGACTTCAACAAAAGCTCGAATATGCTATCGTTGGAAAAGACGGCACTGGTTTTGGGTTTTGGCCATATACTACCCTAGGGGGAATCCGTCGGATGAGATAAGCTTGAGAAAGTTTCGATGTACTATGTAGAAGAAATTTTAGAAAAGGGGGTTTAACCAACTTTTGCATAGACTAGGTGGTCATGGAAATAACTGAGACCATGCTTTCACTAATTGTGGCGCTGAGACATGCGGGGACTCAAATGAGGTGAGTAGATCGATTCCCATGCACCAGTCCAGCTTGGTAGACGTATCTCGTGAAGTCGTAGGCGATGCTTCAAACGCGCCGAAATCACCACTGGAAGCTATCATGAGGCAATCTCTCCTGCGCAACTTCACAAAGCATTCATAACAATCACAAGCTTTCGAGGGGTTCCATGGGACTTTTGCCTTTTATTGTTTCGCTTACATGGGCGCATGATAGTGCTGACGATTTAAATTGAGGATTGGTCTGTGCACAGTTGGTTCCCACTCACCTTCCGGGGATCTGGCCTGAAGAACTGCGCTCGGGGACGGAGTCACGATGGGTCCGGCAGAGGGGCCGTTCGGGGCCTCCCGCCCGAACTGACTTTGCAACGCTGCGTGGCCCGCAATCCCTGGGTACGCTCCAAGTCAACGCGCCGCTATACGGGCCAGGCGCGGTTGACCGCGCGGCCAGCCCTGCAGCAGTACTTTTATCGGTCCCCAAGAAAACCGCATCGTCCGCGTATTGATTGATGCAGCTGTCATCAACCTCAGCGGATTTCCTAACCTCCAAGTGCTGAAAGCATTGCGCCATGCCGTTTCTATGCCGGTCTGATTGCCGTCGCGAAAACCACAGGTATATGTCGTTCGTCACATTTCCGGCCTTGACTTGGCGGATTTCGGCAGTCGCAGAGCTGAAGCAAAATGCTTTACCGAGCAGGCCGAAGGGTTAGTATTCCGTCTCATTGCTTGGATTAAGCTCAGGGTTCAGGGTTTCGGCGGGAGAATAGTCGCACGTTTAATCTCTCAGGCGTAAGCCCGGGCACCAAACGATATGAGATGATCGCTACTCGGAGCACCGGCTTTATGTTGCGCAACATCCCAATCCTTGGAAGGCGTCCGACCCGCGTCGCCCGGAACAATGCCGGGACAGCTTCTTCTGGTTAGGCGGTGGTCCGTTGAGTCAGGAGGACCAGTGGCTGGTTGCTCCAAAGATAACTTTCCGACACGAATGCAGCTAAGTGAGTCATTGTGGGAATGCATGGCAAGAAAGCCCCAATCACCCAGAGCTCGATCTCGAGTAGCGTGAAGAATGCCTGCGGAATGCTTTGGTGTCAGTCCGACAGTCCCTGAAGCGAGCAAAGCACGTCGCAGTCGATATTTTGCTCAATTCCCCCTCATATACATGGGGATCTCCGCTTTTGGTAGTTCCGAGGTCAACCCACCTCAATCAAACATTGAATTCCCCAGCTTCAGCGACGATCAGGACACGATGAAGGATGTCGGTAACGAAGATCACGACTGCGTCGTTGGATAAGCGGGCGTACATTACCGAGGACACGAACAACACGAACGTTGGTTTCTTCAACTTTGTCACGTACGAAATACTCTACGTGGTCGTGTCGGTCATGACCTTCATCGATCTCCTGACCCTGTTACTCCGAATCGCATCCCTACGAGAACGACGATCACGACCACAGGCCGACGATTATTCTGCAATACTCGCTTGCGTGAGTTGAGTTGGGCTTGTTCGCAGCCCTTGGCCAACGGGGCGTACTAATCTTCTCGGATAGGTTTTCTCGGTCGCCACAGGGATTATTGTTCTGTATGGTGCGCGCTCGCCCCGATTCCATGTCCGACGCAAACGGTCTCGCGAAAAGGACCGCGGAATCTTTCAACGCTTGCGCTGACATTTTTGCCACGACGTAGGGGCCGTCAAACGCGTCACTGGTCGGCACGATTGGGACCCATGGCCTCCACCAGAGGGACCTTGGCCCAGGAGCGATTACTCCATGAGTACGAAGGACACTGACCACCCTGTCTTCCTCAATTTGTACAAGATCCACCTTCAGGTAAGCACCCCATGCGACAACACGAATCCACCATGGTCCAAGGTTTGCAAGGTCCTGACAGACTGTTGTCATAGGTGGGCTACGCCCTGAACTGTCTCCAAGGCGTCGGCATCGGAACTGTTCGGCTTGCGTTCTTGTTCCTCTTCCGGAAGCTCTTTGAACACCAAGGCCGGTACTACACTGTCATGGTCAATATTCTCATCGGCTTCGTGACGCTGTTCATGATAGGATACACCTCGATGTCAGTTTTCACCTGCGGGGTACATCCACAAGCGCAATGGACCAACCACGATACGGCGGCACAATATTGCTTGAACGTACTCACGTACAACTTCGCTATCAATATCGTGACGGTATTCATCGACGCAACCGTTTTCTTTTTGCCAATGTACCCGCTGTACAGGATCACATCTACTAGTATGCTCCAGAACATCCAATATGTTTGGCTTCGTCATAGAGATAATTGCTGACTCGAATAGTGAGCGGTGAAAAGAAGTGTTACATACTGATTGTGTTTTGCTTCGGCTTCTTGTACGTTCTGCTGCTTTGTATCTCATCTGCATCTGCCCATTCAACGGCTGTCGTCTCGATGAATAGTGTTGGAAACTGCATTTGCTTACGTGTTGATCCTCCAGAGCCGTGGTATCCTCCTTCTTCAGCTTGATACTTAGCAGCCCCATGTATTTATATCAGGGTAAGTCTTTTGCGTCCAGCATGGTGAATCTTTGACCTGATGAATATCAGACAGCTACATTTACACTTGGCTACGCAATCATGGTGCTGGTGATGGGGACACTTTCGGTATGAACGGCTCGCTTTCTTCTAGCTCCTCCCAATATCCTTGATGGCGAGGATTCCCACAAATCTCACTGATTTACTAACACGATCTGTCATGTCTGTCGCAGGCTGGTCAGGGACAACAGCGTTCTGGGCCTACATGGAATTAGCCGTGGGATCCGCGGTTTGCAACCTCCCGATCATTTCGCGATACGTGGTACGCAGGTGGTGGGATGTGTCCAAACAAGCCACCGTGCAGACCATACACCATGCTCTACCTAGAAGCCGGAAACTATTCATTCGCAACCAAGCTCCGGAGTCATACATGCTTCAGAGCGATACTTTGCCGATTTACATAGGGGAGACGCAGTCCGGCAATACGGAGACGGCCGACAGGTCGGAGCAAGCTGATTTCACCGGCCAAGGTCTCAGCAAGAAGTCAGACTGCCAAAGCCATCATCATGAATTTGAAGGCATTGATTATCGACATAACCAGAAACAAGATATCGAGGCGCTGCGAGGTACATAATTGGATGGAACCAGTTCCATATTCTGAGTCTCAACGTTGTGATGTAACGGGGTCTGACTCCCGAAAGCCACCGAATGCTGTAGCCCACATGCAAGTCCTTGTCTCGGATAGGTTGCGAATGACCGCCACGTTCCCTTGAAGTTGCCCAGTTGCGTATGAGATACGGCCAGATCCTAAGGCCATGGGAATGACTTCTATGATCCAAAGCCATTCTGCCTTCAATGTCGTGCCCATGTGCGGCTTCCACCGCGTTGCGTATTGAGTTGAACCGAGTGCCGGCAGACTTGATCTACCAAGTCGGATTGATCGAGGAAGAAGTCTGAATGAAAAGGGAGAGAAATTGGGTTTGGTGAATGTTGGAAGCTTCCCGCTTGGCGAGATTGGCCACTGAGGTTCGTCGATGAAGACGTATTTCCATGGCGACTCTTGATGTGCGATGCGTATTTCAACACCAGTACCAGCAAACTCCTAGAGCAGGGTCTTTGACATTGCACCCTCCGTTGGGGCAACCTCCTGGAGCTGTGCACAGCCGTGGCGTCTCGTAAAGGCATTTTCCCCTGGCCTGAACCGTCTGGAAGCCAGCGGCTAAGACTAGGAGGACGATTGCTGAAACTTGCATGTTTGGTGATTTATGTCCTCAGAGGTGTGACGTGTTGGGTGCGAAGGCTTGCGTGAGATGTAGTCAAGACTGGAATAAGTTAGTGCAGAACAGTTTCCTTATGTTTCTGTGGTGGTTAACACCCTCTTATACTACAGCTTGTGGAAGATTCGGGATCTTCGGTGTGCCCACGTACAATGATGGAGATCAACATATCACGATTCTCCGTTTTTCGCTGATTCCAGACAATACTGGCTTGAACTCTAACAGCGGGAAACACGTACAACTATAATATCTCAGCTGAGTAGATAACAACTGCCAACCGCTCATAGGTCAATTCCAGCCCTAGGGAGAGGCTGCGCCATTCCGGTTTCCCCGTTCTGTGAAGATGGTCAAACAGAGATCCACTTCTGGTGCCGTTTTTGCCACCCATTATTCGGCCACATGGGGGTAATTACTTGTTTACCTTCATCATCTTGTGCCTCGGCAGCAGGGGGTCCGGCAAGTGGGATCCGACTCCTGAACGTTGCGGTCAGCGCCAGTCCGCGGCGCTTCTCGGACTCCGGGCTACCTCATCCATTTTTCAACCTTCTTCTGGGGAACTGGGTCTGAATTATCCCAGTTACTCAATAATTCGAGCAAATCAACTCATGGCAGCCTGCAGCGAGAAGAATTGCAGCATGTGTTCACTGCTCAGGAATGAGCCCAACACCGTTGCGACTAGCTGAAGTCCCGCTGAACCGTCTGGTACAACTTGGCTATTCATTGTAGAGCCCGGCATAGATACGATTACAGACGAATGGAAAGTTGACTGGGTTAGTGTTGGACACCGTGCAATTGGCCTTCGGGGGCGGGACGCGTTGAATCTCTCTGTACAGAAAGTGGAAAAAATGGAGGCCGGGCACTGGAGCTCTCGACTCTGGCATGAAGTTCGGGGTTTATTTGAAGAATCTGTGAAAAAGTGAGTGATACAGTGAGTATGGAAGGATCAAAATAGAAAATGGAGAGAAGAACGCGTGACCCACAAACAGCGTGATGAATCATTCGACTGGAAGCGACAAGAACGAGGCTCCACTGGGCATAGCAACTTCCGTCTTATTCACACCTAGCTGGGATTTTCAGGCATTTAGATGAGAACTAGGCACAAGACAGCTGGGATAAACGTAGCTTGGTGCGTACAGCCTCCGCGATCTTCTGTTCCTGCCTTAAGGAGGTCGAGGTATTGTCAGAAATCCAGTATGAGCAAAATTCGCGTAAACGAAAACTTCCCGGCGTTCCAATGACCAGCCACAATCCAACGAACCATGTGCAAAACCAATAGCCTTCCATGCCCTTTAGACCTGGCCCTCGACAGCATCTCCAACTTCCTGCTTGACAGCCTCCTCAGGGACGGCCTCTTCATCCTTCACTTCGACCTTCGCCTTGGGCTTGGCAACGCGGGCCTTTTTCTTGGAGGGCGTGGCCTGCTCGTCCGCATCCTCGTCGCCGTCCGAGTGCGCCTTCTTCTTTGGGGTCCGCTTGGCCCGGGGCTTCTTGATGGGCGTGCCGTCTTCGTTGGCAGGGGCTCCAGGACCGGTGAACCAGGTGGGGTGCTTCTTGACGGCGTCGGTGACGCGCTGGCGGGCGGCGTTGGTGCTTGCAGAGCCGAGCTTCAGGGCAAGAGCCTCGTAGTCCAAGCTGGGACGCGACATGAGCTCGATGATGGCAATGACGAGACTAGCCTCGGACTCGGTGAGACTGTGGCCGGCGGCGCCATTGCCGTTGTCTGTGGTCTTCTTGGGGGGCATCGTGACGATTGTTTTCTCGGTCCAAGAAGTGAGTGAGCGAAGGTACGGTAAGGCAAATTTCTCGATCTCAAGTCGGTGCAAGGGCAATCGTGTGAAACAGGCATAAGAGTCGGGTACTTACGATGGCAGCGTATTTGCTGCTCTTGGTCAAGTTGAGGAGTCTCAAGCGAGGATCGACGGCCTGAGTTATGAGAGTGAGTTGTTGGAAGAGAAGGAAATTTGTTTTGGTGGGTGTCACACGGCGTTTTATGGACAAGAAAAAGAATTGCAGAAGCACATGGATTTCCAGATCAAAAAGAGAAGGAACGATTTTACAAGGGATCAGGAAGGACCTACCCTTCATGGTCTCACTTTTGACCTCGATAGCATTGTCAACTCCCATACTGACACCCCAGCAGGCCCTCACAAGTCGCAAAGACCACAGTCTGGTTTTTTCCACACAGCCCTCGCCCCTAAAACCCTGCATGTATCTTCTTACTCACACATAGCTGTGGGCAACGGTTCTTGCCGTAGTGTGAAAAGTTCAGTAGTAAAGCGCAATACTAGAACATCCTAGCAGTCTTTGAGGACTGAGGCAGAGGAGGTTGCAAAACAGCTTGAAACTTCCCGTCACCTCTGCGGTTGTCCTTGTCTATCGTCACGGGACTGATGTTTTGAGAGTATTAGAGAAATTTCTGGAGTTCCGTATACTCGAAGTTTTCTAGTTCGGCGACTACAAAGACATTTAAGACATTGCAAGTCAAATCAGCGTCTCAAACAGTCTAGATTGCTTGATTTTGGGACAACTCCGGGCTCTTGTTTTTTTTCCTCCCCGAATATTTGAAATTGCCTCACTATTAAGGCAGAATGCTCAAAAAAGATAAAGAACAACCGAGGACGTTTTCTTTGTGTTTATACGACGTGGTCTTGCATCCCGGGCGACCGCTCAGCACCCATCTCGAAAGGTGTCGTGTGTCCTGGACCCCACTCCACGACACTCCATACTTTCTGGCGGTTGCTTGAAACCGTTGCTTTACAAGGCAACTTTGTCACAGCGTTAATCACATACGACCATACCTTCTGGAAAATACGGGATCCCGTCCGCTCTCCCATAGTCAAGCCGGAAAGGGCCGGATTAGTACTCAGGTCGGTGACGACTGGGGAATACCCGGTGTTGTATGTTTTTGCCGCGGCTGAAAGTGTCGTCTCTTTTCTTCCTCCGGGCCGGCTTGGGGATTTCGAGATCTTGTAATCCTCCTCATTTTGTCAATCAACGACGCGAAGATGCCGAGAGTGTTCCAACTGGAAATAGGAAGCACCTATAGGAAAGAAGTTTCGGGTGTACGATCTGTTGATATCCTCTATTGTCTCAGTAAATCAAGGAAACCCCGGCCTTGATCAAGATTTCTCAACTCCTTTTCAATTTGTGCACTTCCATGTCGCTGGCAGTTCTGCTTGAGGCTCTGAAGAAGTCATCTTGTTGGGACGGACTCGCGTATGGTCGGATGCCGACAGCCCTACACAAAATATTAGTTAGATAAAATAAACTCCAGATCATCTTTGATTCAATCACTCGCTGGTGGACAAATGCTACCTGGTGCAGGGGCGCCGGGCAGCAAGACCTTCGTAAACCCGAGTCTGTGGTGGCAGCAGCAGCAACCTTCTGCATCAAGCGGGTGCGGTGTGCCGGAAGGGAAGTGCATCTTAAGTATCGATCTTAAAGGGGAGGGTGCTGAACCCCAGTTCGCGTTGTTGGCCTGAGCTGCATGGGCCTAGCTACGCGTCTAGCGCTCCCGCCACAGCTAGTTAACCAAGGGTTCCTCGCAATGACATTGTTCCTCACTGTCGGGCAGATCAGCTGGCCAATGGGGAGATGCAGAGCATCATGTGGACAATAAAGCCTCAATAATTTTGACTCTGCTCGACCAATGCCGAAGGAGCACCCAGAAGAAAGCTGTACTATCTCCGCTGTTGGCGCCAGCAACTGACAGATGAGGCATGATCCCACGATGGTCCCCCACCCGGGACCGCGCCCAGCTGCAAGGATGTGGTAGGGCGTACCCGCAATGATCCATCGCCCTGGATGCAGTAATGCGACGCTCAAGGTTGTTTTTCTTCCCTTGGATCGCAGAGGATGATGTCCGCGGTGCAGGTAAACGGAGGTACACCCCCCCGATCATGTCGGACTTTCACGTCAGACAATACGAGGGTTATTTTTTCTCAGTATTGATGGGTTGTTCGCCAACGTAAAGTAAGTCCATGTCATGTCGAAGAATCTCGAAATACACTCCTGGATAGTCCCCCTTCGCGTTGCCTCAACCTCAAAGCACTGACCCTGAGACTTCCCGGACCGGGTAATGTGAGTCCATCGCTTGACGGAGTACAGATCAGCAACCCGGTAGCTGTCGATTTAACGAATGGAAAAAAGATCCATCTTGAATCGAGCAGGGGTCTCGTCGGGGTTCCATGCCGCAATCTTGGCGTTCGCATCCTGCTTGCCCTTATTCATCACCTCGGTGTTTGGGTCTGCCTTATCCTCTTTCCCCGAGGGGTCGACATTGCCGGTTTCCTTCGTGAAGGGCCTGTCGGCAAGTGCAGTTCTGGATGAAGCAATCCTGTCTCCGGCGTCAGATAGGCGAGACGGGCGCTGAGAGCAAAGCAACAGATCACTTACCGACCCGCAGCGGCTGGGGTCTTTGGGAACATGGCCTCTCGTAGACGAGCTGTGTGTACATCCTCCTTCCGATCCGGCGTCTTCTAGACAGCCGAGCCGTTGGTGTTGCCAGTAGCGGCGTAGGTATTTTTGGGTCCGGATTGTTGCATCGTGGGCGACTGGATCAACCGCGGACAGAGTCTCTGATGAGTGTGAAATGTCTGGGAAGTTGACGTAACGGGGATGTTCACGTCAGTAGGTACCTTAGGGTTCCTAGGTAAAAATGGAACCTGGAGGGGCTGCAGGCAGCAGGGGTAAGTCGGGTAAAGGTAGGAGGAGCGGACCTCCTTCCGCAGCTTTCTCCCGCCTTCCGCGACGCAGAAGGCAGGCGCGACACGTTCACATTTAGGTAAGATACGGCAGCTTGCAGTGAGTGCTTCCTTACTTGTGAGAAAGGTGTCAAAATGTCTCGCGTAGCTGAGGCATCCTGTATCAACGGAGCGGCGCAGGATTCCAGCGCTTTCTTGCCCTGTATCTCGCAACCTCAGACTTCACTGCGTGGCTTTCAGTGCATCCCGAGGCAATTAGTACTCGGGGAATTGGTCTTCCATAGGTCCAAGAAGCTGTCTGGCCGACTGCTGGAGCGACTGGGTACTTGCGACTGGGTACTTGCGGTGAGTGGCGGACAAGCCTGGTGGGTTTCATGATCGAGCCATCAATTGCCTCAGTTTGCAGAGACAAGCGGCTTTACTTGATGGAAGATTGCTTCAATACCACTGTGGTACGAATGATGGCTCGCCCAGCTGATCGGGACTTCATAGCTTGCCAAGTCTAAGGCTGACTCGCTGCGACGGAACAGTAGGCCTTGTTATTTTGGACGACGGACGCAAGCCATACAGGATCATCCTCGTAGCATGATATCTTGGTCGTGACCCAGTGAAGTAAGCACCTGAGAGCAAATAACTCGCTTTTGGGAAGTTACTCTCGATCATAATGTGTGAAGGCTGTTAAGACTTGGGCGACATTATCTGATGCTATTGTCTACTGCCCGGCTACCACTGCACAGATGAATTTGTGTTTGGAATATTCAGATAATTGTAATGACCCGCTAATGAGCCGAATTAAAACTTCTACATATCAACGAAACCAATACACCATTGTTTACTTGTTGACTCATTATACTCCTGAGTTGCAGTCTCATGACGTCTTTCCATCTCAGATTAAAACTAATCCAAGCAAGTCAAAACGCCCTTGATCGATCACGATCATGAGATGTGCAGTGCTTGGGCTCACTTGCACACGGGAACATTGATAACCTCCCCGTTGTAGAGCTCCGTGGGCTTGATATTGGGGTTGGCGCCAGTGAGAGCGTCCACCGTGAGGCCAAGCTGCTTGGCAATAGAGTAGAAAGTTTCCCCAGTCTTAACGACGTGAGTGGCGGGGCCACCCTGAACGCAAGTGTTCGTGCCCGGAGGTGTCAGGCAAGACTTGTTGTCGGGATCGCAGACATTGCGGGGGACCAAGATGATATCTCCGGCGAAGATGACGTCGGGGTCGGCAATGTGGTTAAGCGACGCGATATTGCAAATGCCGGAGTGGTAACGATCCGCGATTTTGGTCAAAGTCTCTCCAGACTTGATCCTGTGCTTGTGGAAGTCTCCAAGCTTGCCGCAAGGGGGGGTGGGGGTGGGGGAGGGGGAGGCGGAGGGAGTCGAAGCACAATCAGTCCCGGTAGTGGCCGTCTGCGGTCTTTGTTAGTTATTGTCAAGCAGATAAGATCATGTAGGCGACGCACGGGAAGAGCAGCGGCGAGGCCGACGGCGGCACAGAAGACGGTGAGGATTGAGAACCGCATTGTAGATAGAGTGAATTACGTATAAAGTAGATTTAGGTTTGTCGAACGAGTGGACAGATCCTGCGATCAAAGTTGGCGTTGAGGTCGAGAAGTTGGGAGAAAGAGACAAGGTTGGCAGAGGTAGTAGGAACGACAGAGAGTTTGGAGCTGTTGCAAGAAAACGTTCTCATTAAATACATAGTCGGTGGCTTAATGTGCCCCAACGCGCAAGATACTATGGTATCCGACAACGCCGCGATCCCTCGTGTTTTTGCGAGGCCGGAAATTGGCTCATCAATTTAAGTTTCCCCAGACTCGCCGCTATCCGTATTCCCGAGTTGCTGGAAATGAGTTATTCCTTTATGTGGGGATTTACTTTCGAATTGTCTAATCATCGTGAACCTCAGCATGGGGACTTGACTTTCGACTAAGCCGTTACTTTCAAAGTCGAGGCCTCACCCTTGTAGACGAGTCGTGTGAACACCTCTCTTGGAGAAACTCAATCATCCACCATTCACTAACCGCCCGAACTCTCCTCGCCTGATGATGCAGCGGTCAGGGCCTGTGTTAGATCATCGCCATCCCTCGCGGTAAGGAAAATAGTTGTTGCTTATCTAGAGGCAAACTATGAAAAGTTATCTAAGCGATGACAACGTGGATGCAGTTTGTGCTACACAATCAGTTGAAACGATGAGCCTCCAAGATTAGAGTGAATTACCATTCATTGGTATTGTGGTACGTTCGCTCCGCCTACAGACCGACTAATCGTGTGAGGAAAGTTTTTGTCAACCTCAATGCTGCACGGGTAATCTGGCTTACTCTCCTCACTTCCCGCAATCTGCATGAGAGTATCCCAGAGACTAGTGCAAACAGGGAGGGAGAAAAACCCAGGAGTTCGGACGCCGCCTGAGAGCATCAACTGGTCGACAGCTCCCCCGCTGTCATCCATCGAGATGCTGTAACCATTGCGGTTACCATTGTTTAGATACCCACTGTAGGAACTGATGACGATATCTTCCAGCGTGATACCACCCCAGCTTTTTCCATCCAGAATATCATGCGTGCCGCCTGCCAATAGTTGAAAAGGTGGTTCTGAGTCGGGAAGAGCAGGGGTATCGGCCTGGACATCAACTCGATATGTTCCAACTGTGAGCACGTAGAACTGATTCCCATTCCAACAAACACCGGCCTTTTCGTGCGTATCTTGAGTCATATATGGATCGAGCGTCATGGGCATTGTGCTCGAGCACACGTCTCCCGTCTTGCTATGATGCCACAGCCGTAAGCACATCAACGTCTAGGAATGGCTTGCTTGCACGGGGACCGCAGCGACTTGGACTTACAGAACAAACGGCCTGAAACCGGCCGGTGCGACCGACCATGCAATGGGAATCATCTGTCCGAACAAAATCTTCTGTACAGCCCCGACCATTTCCGAAAGATTGATGTCGTCAGGAACCATATTCATCATGCCGTCCCGGATCAAGGACTGAAGCATGCCTATTGTTGTGCTGTTGGAGCCCGAAAAGACTTCGGACAGGTAATCGTTTTGTGTCTTTCTCCAAACATCGAACAGAGTACCCATTGCGGATGTCAAATCGTTCTGTACACTCAAAGAGTCTTTGGCACTGTCGGTACGGGTCATCAGTTAGTACACTCGCCCGTTGATCGGCGTGAATCACATACGCCTTGGAGTTGTCTTTAGCAAGGGCGAAAGAAGTACTGATCGCTCCGTTGAAACTATCTTTGGCGAAGCCTTTGCAAAAGCTTTTGGTAAAAATCGCAGCATCCTTGAGAACTATTGAAGTTAGCAAAAAGGCATGACGGGGTGATGGAGGAAGATGCCAACCAATGTTCCAAAGCCCGGAAGATGCAATTCCAATACCAAACTGTAGCACGTCCAACACGGTCTTGAGGAGGGTTGACTCCTTGTCTGCCTCGAGTTGTGGGGAAAACGTGCCAGCGAAGTCTCCCATGACCGCGGAGATGCTCAGCTGAGCATCTTGCAGAGACTCATGATACTTTTGGTACACCTTCTTGAGAATCAGCAATGAGAACTCCAAGGTAATGTCTCAACTTCGCTATCTCACGTCGTGCAGCTTTGCGAATGCATTGAGAACAAGAAATCTTGTGGCATGGTTAACAGCGACTTCAACTTGACCCGGGGGTACAGTTGCCTGTAAGACGTGTGATTCGACTTACCCTGCCGGATGCTTGGTGTCGGCGCACTGGACTGTCGTAGAACACGGCGTATTCACGGGGTCTTGACAGTCCCATCCCTCCGGTCCTCCGTAGAAATTGCTGACAAAAGCCGGAAACTTCAGTTGAACTTGACCCTCTCCTGGCGTGTAGTTATCCCACGCTGATATAGCCGCATTCCATGAGCCATTAGCATCGGCAGCCTCCCAGCGTACGTTTGTTGCGACTTCGGCGTTGGTAATATTGGTATCAGTACAGGTTACATTCTCCCAGTTCGGAGTAATGCTTTGGCGAACCCACAAACTCGTTGGGGAGGCAAACGCTGTGGCTAGTAAGAAAATCCACGCAAAGTTGACCATCGCGAAGAAAGTGGTAAATGGATGAGTGAGCGTTTTGTGGAATTTCTCAAGCGGACAGTTGATACTTGATGCAGCCGTCCCGGACGGGTTGCAATTGTAAAAGAGCGGACAATCGGCGATTATAGATTGCTCGGGAGCAGAACCGAGTAGCAATGGTGGTGGCGTAATGATATTGAAGGCGACCAGTCATCTCCGATGTCTTCTACTATGGAGAAGACTTGCATCAGGGGACATGAATCACTTGAAACAATCTATCTACAAATCACAGGTGGTAGTTCGCCCACATGGATGTTGCAACAGCTGCCATCGGTAGCGGCGCGGCGCAGTCCATCATAGCTCTCGTATGAGTTCGCGAAGATACGAAAGCTCCCCTACACACGGAAAAGGAAATTAAGTACTGCTGTGGATGCTTGCTGTTTGTCGTAGTGGCGTAGAATGCCGATTGGGATAAATTTAGTTTGAGAATCCACAAGGCAACGGGAAGCAGCCTGTGACCCGAGTCAGGTTCCGCAACAACTGCGGCATGGGCTACAGCCACGTGCTCAGAATCAATGGGAAAAGCAGCTGAACAGCTGAGGGTACATCTTCCGTCACGTGGGTTTTTCTTTCTTTCTGTGACGAGGCTTGAGCCTGACAAATTGCAAATGATGCGCTCCCTCCACGAACGGCCATAACCACTCCAGTTTGCAACCCTGTCAGCCATGCCGGGCTACCGACTCTGGCGCTGTTAAAAACTCAATCGTTTAAAGCTTTGCGAAAGTCGCTGAAGGGAAGGCCCATTCCCAGTACTCCGAACCTCTCCCTTGCTTTACGCTGGATGACGATACTTCGTGAGCCATCAGACCTCGTTACAATTCGCTTTTACGATAGACTAACACGTGTAGTGCCGATCATATGCAACAGGTTATGAGTTCTTAGACAACCGTCCTTCTCATCATGTCTGTCAACTCGTGAGTTATGTTCTGCTCTCCATCAAGTCGACAATACATGTATGCATATACTCACACGGCAATGCAGGTTTGTCGTCTTTCTTTTGACGGCAGTCTTATCTCTGTCAGCGCTGGCATCTGGATGCACACAGGTCCACTGCCAAGTCACGGTATGCGCTGCCAGCGCCGACGAGGCGTACAATGTAGCGAGTCTGGGTTTGATGGCAATCATGGGACCAGACTGCGCAGGCTGGCAGGAAGGTTCGCCGGTAGCCCATGGTCAGGGATACTGCGCACATGGCCTCCAGATCTTCACGGGTGGAATCGACATCTGGCGTGCGTGGACGGCACACGGTTCGGATTACTCTGCAACTTTTGCACAATGGGGCAACTTCGTTGGTGCGACCTGCACGGGAGGGGAAACGGTTTCGTGTGACCCCAAGACAGGCCAGTATCCAAATCCGACCAACGGAAAGTGTCAAGAAAAGCTATGGTAGGCTCTCGTCCTGCCGCAAATGTTGTTTGTCGGTTCTCCCGCTGACGTGCTCAAATACAGCGTCGTTGATAAGACGTGCTGAGAAACGCCGGCTCCTTGAATGGTTTGGTGTTCTGTACTTTGAACAGTGGGTTCGGTCTCATTCCGGCCAGTTCTTGATAGATCTGATATTCACAATCCTGTCGTTGGCTGCCTGCCAAGACGAAAAATTGGTTAAGGAAGCTTACTTGTATCGACATGAATCATTTGCAGTTTTAACAGTGTTTCGGAAGTCATGTACTAAGAGCCTCAATAACCGCGGTCAGTCCGGGAAGGTAGATTTCACTTGAATATTGTTTGTCCCGC
Source organism: Colletotrichum sansevieriae (assembly GCA_026260285.1). NCBI lineage: Eukaryota > Fungi > Ascomycota > Sordariomycetes > Glomerellales > Glomerellaceae > Colletotrichum > Colletotrichum sansevieriae. The sequence continues at coordinate 119,905 of JAOQIF010000150.1, forward strand.
AAAACCAGTCTGATTAGCATCTCGACAGTATTTTCGAGCATAATGAAAACCTTCACTGTCCTTGAGAAAGAAGGTGACTGGAATGACGCCGATGTGTTCTGATTTCATATGTGCCCTCGCCTTCCATGTCACGTCCTCCACCGGTGCACATTAGAGCGAAATAGATGTAGAAGTCGCTAACGTTAATTACTATCCGCATCCGTTCTCAAAGATCACTTACGAAAGGGACTTTCTGAGTAGATTTTGTGCCACTTTGTCGGAATTCTGGAGCCAAAAAAAAAAAAAAAAAAAAGATTTTCTACAATAGAATTGTAGTGTTTTAATTGCCAGACAGGCTGAAAATATCACTCAGATCAGTGGAGCTCCAGATACGTACCGGAAGACCCACATAG